>PVLD010003400.1:0-143531 GCA_004027595.1 Dinomys branickii
AATTTACATGTCTGTATATGGGTCCATACATCTACAATTCGAAGATATCAATGGATAAAGCAACAACTACTGTTGAGACCATATCACCTTGTCTATAGATTAGTTGTGATTGTACTATTTTCTATGATAATGGGTATCTGTTTGTCAATATGTTTTTGTACTTTTATGTTTCTAAAATAAAAAAATATATATATATAAATTAAAAAAAAAAAAGATATCACATACAGGTACAGATTCCCTATGATGAATGTGACCATTGTGTATACCTAAGTTATAGCAATAGACAATTTAAAAAATAACTTGAATGTCTTCCGAAACCAATGGTCCTCAACCTGGGGGCCTCGAATGTCCAAGGGCCAGGGTTGAGAAAACCTGGGGACTGAAGCAGTAGTATCTGTGACACTGCAGTTTCAATGTGGTGATTATAGTCATTCTAATTACATTAAATTCAAGCCAAGCATGGTGGCACACACCTGTGATCCCAGCACTCGGGAGGCTGAGGCAGGAGGATCATTGTGAGTTTGAGACCAGCCTGGACTATGGAGTGAGCTCAGGGCCAGCCTGAACTGCATAGTGAGACCCTGTCTCAAAAAAAAGACAAAAAAAAATAATAATTACATTAAATTCAGGTCATAGCGATTACATTTTAAAATGTTCTTCCACATGCTTCTCTAAAATCAACTAACATCTACATGCAGACATGACACCTAAAAATTTAAATTCGATTCAAATAGATATTTGTATATCAATATTCACAATGGCCAAAGGAAGGAAACAAGCCACATGTCCACTGGTGGAGGAATGAATGAGTAAAATGTCCTTCATGGCCCTGTGATGTACATATATACAATGGAATATTAGCCTTAAAAAGGAATACAAATTTGATATATGCTGGGTGATCCATGGGTGATCCCAGAAATAAGCCGAAAGGACAAATACAGGTTGGTTCTATTTACAAAAGGTACCTGAACAGTCAGATCAAGAGGAAGAAAGTAGACTAGGGTTACAGGGGACATGTAATGGGGACCTATTTAATGGGGACAGAGTTTCAGTTTGGGAGGATGAAAAAGTTCCAGAGAGGCTGGTGGTGATGCTTGCACAACAATGTAAATGTACTTAACACGATTTGCAGATGGTTAGCAGGGCAATCTTTATGTTCCATGTATTTTGACTGCGGTACAAGAAAAAGGTTACCTTTTTTTTTTTCTCAAGAGAATTATTTCCCAAGATCACTTGTGGTGCAGCTTCATCTACCGTGGGAAATCCAAGGCCTACCTTGCAGTAGGTAGTCAATAGTGTTTATTGAATAAAATTGTAAGGAATTAGATTTATCTTCTGATTAGTAATTAAGAGATAGCAATTAGGAGAAGCCATCAGCCAGGTGTGGTAGCATACACCTGTAATCCCAGCACTCAGGAGGCTGAGGCAGGAGGACTGCTGTGAGTTCAAGGCCAGCCAGGACTAAATAGTGAGCTCAAGACCAGCCTAAACTATCTCAAAACCACAAAAAAAAAAAATAAATAAATAAAATAAAAGAGGGGAAAAAAGGAAAAGAAGTAATTGAAGCACACATGCTGTAAAACAGAGACTCTATCTGACTTTAATCTAGGCTGTGGTATTTATTGGTAAATGATAACGATCTGGTAAAGAACACTGCCAGTCTGAATTTGAGGGTTCCAGGTGGGACCTCCTGTAGTACCTCCACAGGAGAGTGTAAATTTGGGCATAGCAGGCATGCCTATAATCCCAGCACTTGGGAGGCTGAGGTAGGAGGATCACCATGCATTCAAGGCCACCCTGAACTGTACAGTGAGACCCTGCCTGAAAAGAAAAACAAAAAGAAAAATAGAGAAGAAAGAAAGAGAGAGAGAGAAAGAAAGTAGGAAAGATTCAAAAGAGAGTCCGACTTTCGTTTACTGAGCTTGGCAGAGGAATTCGAGGGCGGATTGATGTGAAGGGGTGGCGGATGTGACCGAGGGAGCAGTAACGACTGCGCATGTGGCTATCTCAACAGGCGCTGTGATCCAGCGGGAGGGGCGGATGTGCTGTGTCGGAGCAGTGTAGGCATTGTTCCCGGGCTTGGGCAGCTGGGAATTGGCCGTTCTAGGAACTCAGTGGCTGGGGTGGGGAGAGGCAGATGGTGCGGGGAGGAGACCTGTCACTCAACCCTGCGGAAAAGAAAGAAATACGCAAGTGCAGAGCGACTCATCAGGACTTCCCTGCAGACTACATATAGGGTGCAAGAGAGAAGGAAGGGCTGGAGATGGATCCAAGGTAATTCCCAGGGGTGGGGGCGAGTGTGATTTGATCTGGAGAGATCATGGGAGCACACGTGTTCAAGGAAAAGGGCAAAGATTCCACCCTGACCAGAGGGAGGATTGGTGAACAGGGGAAAGACCCAAGTCTACAGACAAGTAAAGTCGGCCTTGTACTTTTTTATGCAGCAAATTTTATTGCAAAGTTGTCCGCATACAAGACAGTAGAAACTATTGCACTTTTCTTTGTGTGGAGAATACTCCAGTGAGAAGTTTACTAAAATACAAAAAAGCAACTGAGCTAGGCCAAAGCTGTCTAACCAGAGGACCCAGGCTCGGAAACACTAAGCTATCCAGACAGCAAGTGTCCTTTCTCCTCTTCGGTGAAGGAAAAATGTGGAGGGAGATCCTCAACTTAAATGGTGGTGCATGCCAGCACTTAGGAGGCTGCAATAGGGGGATCACCTTGAGTTTGAGACCGGCTTGGGCTGAGCTATATAGCCAGACCCTCCCACCCAAAGCCACAGAGATCAGCTTCTTTGCTAACGCAGGAAATCTAAGTTTTCTTCTGCCTCTCTCCTCCTCTCTTCTCCCCATTCCCCTCCCCTCTTCCTCCTTCTTTCTCTTCCTCCTCTCCTCCTCATTCCCCGCCCTCTTCTTTTTCTTCCTCTCCTCCTTCCCTTTGCTCTTCATTCTCCCCTCCCCTTTTTCCCTCTCCCCTCTCCCCCCTCCCGCCCTTTCCCCTCTTCTTTCTCCTCCTCCTTCCTCTTCCTCTTCCTTTCCTTCAATTACTTCTTACTTAGCAAGACATTCAAACACTAACGGAAGCAGAAGCGCAAGGAAACTCAGATAACCCTCATACACATCTAACCGCAGTCAAGCCATGGTCCACAGTGTTTCATCTCTTCATCACTCCCTCATGGTTTGGTGGCAAACCCCAGGCATCATCTCACTTTGTCCATAAGTATATCGGGAAATATCTAAAATGTACTGAGTCCCAGGATGACCCTCTGGGTTTCCTAGCTTCATATGTTTACACTTGTATTCCCTATGAGAGAGACTTTGAGAGAGGCTGAGAGGACACCAGCTATACGACTCCAGGACTCCAGGAAGGAGGATGTGTGAGGACCTGGGTAAGGGACATTTGAGGGAGCCGTGGAGTCCCTCACATTTCCATCCCACTGCTCCACCGTGCCCCTCCCTCGCTGCCATACCCAGAAATTGGTGTTCAGTCCCCATTGCCGGGTCTCGCGGCAGCCTGGGGTTCAGATGGCCCGGTCCCCTGCCTGCAAGGCAGCCCTTCATTTCCCTGCCTCCCTTTGCTGTCTGCTTTATGGGTTCCTCTTCCTTCACTGCCTCTGCAGCCCTGGGTTATATCCTCAGCCTCCTGCTCTTCTCTCTCATATGCTCTTTCCAAGTGGACTTGTCCTCTCCCAGTGGCCAGTTGCTGCCAGGACTGTCTGGGTATCAGGGCTACGAAAAATGCAATTCTGAGTGGGTGTGGTGGTGCACACCTGTAGCCTCAGCATTCAGAAGGCTGAGGTAGTAGGATCACCTTGAGTTCTGGGCCACATAGTGAGTTCAAGGCCAGCCTAAACTACACAGTAAGACCCTCTCTCAAAACCCAGTAATGACGATGATGATGCAGTTCTGATCCATTGATTCCCTTGTTAAAGCCAAGAATACATTAGCTTCCCATTACCCAAAGGATAACATCCCAACAAACACTGGAGACACAGGAGAATGTGCAGCATCTCTGCACACCTGCTTCCTTTCTACCTTTTCCCTTTCCTCCCCTTTCCTGCCCACCTTTGCCTCCTCCACGTCACCCAGTTGCACCGTTGGTGTTTCTGGAATGTGTCCTTTCTTCTTCCGGACCTGACTCAGTCCAGAACACACACCCACATACCTCCCCACCTGGAACAGGACGCTGCCACAATCACTCCGTCTGTAAATCATCTTGCCTTGCCTTCCCTCAGACTTCACTTATTCATTCAATCCTTCATTTGTTTGTTCACTCAATAGTCCTTTATAGGTGAGCCCTGTGCTCAGGCTGAGAGTGGAGGACACTTGCACATGCACACAATGCACACAGCATGTCACAGCTGCCCTCTCTGGCAACAGCGAGGCCTGGTTACATAACATAGGCTGCCCTGCCCCACCCTGGGAGGTCAAGGATGTGGACTTGGGCACCTTTGTACTCCAGGGA
Organism: Dinomys branickii; assembly: GCA_004027595.1. Lineage (NCBI taxonomy): Eukaryota > Metazoa > Chordata > Mammalia > Rodentia > Dinomyidae > Dinomys > Dinomys branickii. The sequence goes on from PVLD010003400.1 coordinate 4,465, forward strand.
TAATGAGCGCTAAAGTATGTTGTTGTATTGCAGGAGATTGCTGAGAAAAAGTCTCTTTGGATTTGGCCATACAAACACCCTTGATAATCTTTAGGTGTCATCATGGCAAGGGGTAGCGTCAGGGATGTGGGGGACAAAGCATTTCTCCTGGGGATTAGGAAGAGCGAGGAACTGGCACCATTCTAGGCCGCTTATTTGAGAAATAGTATCAGTGAGTAGAGACAGGAAGTGGGTGCAGCAAAAAGGTGGAGTGATGTGGAGTTCAGAGTATTTTGAAAGACACAGAAGCTAGCGGGAAGTAGACTCGAAGTGCTGGCAGGAGAGGTAGGAGTCCAGAACCAAAACGACCAAGAAGGACGATCTTTTTCTTTGGAGGAGTGGAGCCAGCAGGCCTTGTACAGCCCAGGACTGCCCTTCCTCTAACATGGGAGGGAAGGGTACAAAGTCTACCAGGGTTTACCCCTGTTAGAATGGCTGTTACCAGACCAAAAAATAACAAATGCTGGTGAGATGTGGAGAGAGGGGAGCTCTGACACCACTGGTGGGAAGGTAAATTAGCGCAGTCACTATGTACTGTGACAGTGCAGGGGTTCCTCCAAAAACAGGAAATGGCCAGATGTGGTGTAAGACCAAAGCAGAGGATCACTGTGAGTTCAAGGCCAGCCTGAACCATATAAGGAGAGCCTGTCTGAAAAAACAAAGAAACAAACAAACACCTGAAAACAGAACAGTCACATGATCCAGCAGGCCTACTACCGGGTATCTATACAAAAGGAATGGAATCATTATGCCAAAGAGATAGATACCCATGTCTGTTGCAACACATTCACAATAGCCAAGATTCAGACTGAACTGAGATGTTCATTGATAAATAAAAATGGATTACAAAAGTGATCTCTCTCTCTCTTTCTTTCTGCGATTCTATCTATCTCCGCAATTTGTGGCAATGTGAATGGAATCAGAGGACATTATGTTACAGAGCTGGAGGACTCTCTACTAAGTGAAATAAGGTATGCATAGAAAGACAAAAATACCACATATTCTCACTTATTCGTGGAAGCTAAAAAAAAGTCAATCACATAGAAGTAGAAAGTAGGATAGAGGTCACTAGAGGATAGTAAGGGGAGGGGAGACGGAGTGAGGGACAATGGGTAGTGAGCCCCAAAATATAATTGTTGGTGGCAACAGTTCTAATGCTGAATAGCACAGTAGGGTCACTATAATCTAAAGCTATTAATCATACATTTCCAAATAACTAGCGAAGAGCCTAAAGGTTTTCAAAACATGGAAGTGATATTTAGGCTATGGAGATGCTAAAGATCCTGATTAAATAGTTACACATTGTCTACACTTATCAAATTATAATACAGTACCCCATAAATGGGTACAAATGTTGGATGTAAATAAAAAGACAGTGGAGGCACTGTAGGAGGTGAAGGCAGGAAGATTGTGAGTTCAAAGCCATCTTTGGCAATTCAATCACTCAGAGAGATCCTGTCTCAAAATTTAAAATAAAAATTTTAATACACCAGAGATGTAGCTCAGATTGAAGGCCCTGGATTCAATTCCTAGTGCCATGAAAACAAATGAACACACACAGTGGAGTGATCATAGCAGCCACTTTGAGTGTCTGGTGCCAGATCCAGGTCCTTTAAATGTGTATTTTAATCCTCAGATGGTGACTTTCCAATAAATGTGGCTCAGAGTATTTCAGCAGTTTTCCACCTAGCTACACAACGGAAACACCCATGAATCTGTTGAAATGTTGGACCTGATTTCACTAGCAGATTTTCTAATTCAGTCAGATCTGGGCAAGAGCATTGGCACCTGGGTTAAGTTCTTTAGGTGATTCTAACGTAGGCAGAGTGGAGAACCCAATGTAAGGAATTTGTCTGAGACGGCTGGCTTCCTCGGGCGAATTTAACTCAGATCTGTCAATACCAACGCCCATACTTTTTCTTTCCTCCCCTCATCTCTCAGTGCAGGAGTTTGAACCCAAGGCTTTCACACTGAGCTGTATCCCCAGCCCTTTCAAAACTTTAAAAATTTTTATATACAGTCTCTCTAACTAAATTGCTCAGGCTGGCCTTGAATTTGTGTTCCTCCTGCCTCAGTCTCCCAGAATGCTGGGATCACAGCAGTATGCCGCCAAGCCCAGGTCACACTTTTTCTTTTAACGTTGTGGTTCTCACAGTAGGGTCCCTGGAGCAGGAGCATGAGAAAGACCTGGATCTCTTCTAACATAAAAACTGTGCCTCGGAGGGCATATGCCCTCTTTAGGAAGAAAATAGAAACAGAAAGACCTCTTGGATGGCAGAGCCATGAGCCATGAATGATCTGAGGATGCACCTTTCCCCCAGAAGTAGGATTCCTACCTAGTCAGAAACAGTCCCCATCCCAGGACAGGGGGCCCCTTGCAGTGTCAGCCCAAGGGAATTGAAGATACCAGTGACAACTGACCGACCAGTGATGGCCTTGACTTCCATTCTTTCCATTTTAAGCAGAGCATTTGATGGGTTTACCCCCCCTCCTCTTTCCTTGTCCTCTGGGCATGGATGATGATTGATCATCTTTTTAGTTACAGACCCCCAGATGCAGAGGCCCCACATGTGGACCTGAAGTAGGAACTATCACAAGAGCCTAGACTTGGAGTCTGATGCCGTGGTTAGATGGGAATTTGGGTTGTATCCACAAGGGGGAGTGAGTTATTGAGCAGAAAAGTGGGGAACAAATATTTGAGCAAGGGGAAATATTGGGGTAAGTTGGATTAGGAAAGCAAATAATTGTAACCGATGGAGAATTCTATGGATGCTTGTGTTATTATTGAAAACACCTATTGCTTCTCTAGGGCTATTCCCTTTAGGGCTCCTATTTGCATAAGGATTACATCTGCAACCCCCTACATTATTTGGCTTAGCTGTGTGACATGCTTTGGCCAACAGAAAGTGAGGAGAACTGGCACCTGCTACTTCTGAGCAGGATTTTGATGAATGAGCATGTGAGCCTTTCTTATCTCTTCCTTCTGTGTGGACCTTGATAGCAGCTGCTCCTTCAGGCTGGAAACCTGAGCAGAGTTACAGCCAATCACAACACAGAGTATGAGGAAGAAACAGTTGTGCATAGTGGGAAGCCACTGAGATTTTGGTAATGTTTGTTACTATGATAGCTAATCAAGCCTATCCTACCCAATACAAGAGTAAACGAAGAAAGCCCCCGAAGAATACTTTCAGATGATTGCATCCATATGAAGCTTTGCAAGCAGAAGAAGCTAAACAATGTATTATAAAGAAAGAAAGATATGAATAACAAGTGAAGAGAGTGATTATTTTTGGTTGAGGGTCAGGGAGGCACAATGGGAGAGTTTGAAATTATTCATAAATTATATTTACTCCTTGATGTATGAGTGATACAATTTAAAGAACAAGAAAAAGCATGGCAGATTGTGCTTTCCAAAGGTGGATACAGCCAGGTCTCCTGACCACATAGTCTTCAGGAAACTTGCTCGCTGCCCATGCGTTGAACTCTGGCACACTGTGTGACTGCTTTGAGCCAGGCAGCACGGTGCTGCATGATGCTCCGTGACGTTCAGGAACCCATCACAGAGATGCTGTGCACTTGCACTTTGCCTCTTTGATCCCAGCTCCCAGCTACCCTGAGGAAGCACAGACCGGGACATGTGGAGAGACCACAGGCGGAGACCGTGTGGGTGTCTGGACTGGCAGCCTGGATGCAGCTCCAGCCAGACCACCAGACATGTGGGTGAAGACGCTTCCAGGTGACTGCAGCCCCCACTGCTCAGTCACTTCAACTTCCACGTGTCTCCAGGGCTTCCCAGCCATCAGGGGTACAGACCAGCCCCCACTGCTAGTTCCTGTCTGGTTTCCTGAGCGCAGACCCCATCAGCATAATGAGATGGTTGTTTATGCTACTAAGTTTTGTGGTAGTTTCTTATGCAGATAACTTACATTGCACACAAGCAGACAAATGTTCTTCTTGTTCTGATAAACCTAGAAATACTGTAAGTCAAAAGTACACTTCAGGGCTGGGAGATGGGGAGGTTTATAGCTCAGCGGTAGAATGCTGGCCGGTGTAAGGTCTTTGTTTCAGCCTTCAGTGCTAAAAAAAAAGTGGACTTAATACGCTGCTAAACCCATCACAAAGTCAGGCAATCATAAGTTGAATCATCTTAACTCAAGGACTGTCTGTCCACACATACAGATTGCAGCTGGGACCTTTAACAATATGTTTGCACACACTAGCTGATAGGTTGCCCATAGAACGCCCTGAAAAGAGAGGTCCTTTTGTGGAAAAGAGCCCAAAACAAAAAAAGACCATGAAGTCTATGAGGGCTGTGACTTTTGAGAAAGAATCCGTCCCCTTCCATGGTAAAGGAAGGAGAAAGTTAGTGTTTACGGGTAGAGGATCTCATTGGATTGTTTCATTCATATATTCATTCATTGAAGAACTCATTCATTCATCAAACAGTGATTACCACCTACAAAGAGTCCCCTCTCAGTATACAGCCCAATCATAGTCCTTATCTAGAAGTCAGGTCCCTCAGAGCCCAGAGGTTGAAGATGGATCAGAAGTGAAGGAAACTCACTTTGGGTGGCATCAGAATAGGTGTTAGGTTCAAGGTTCGGTAGAGCCCTTCAGTTGATTCAAACCTCCATTCTTGACCCTACAGAATCTGGAGTAGAAAGGGTAGTTAATCTCAAAATCTCTTGCCAGGGCTGAGGATCTAGCTCAGTGGCACAAATGCTTGCCTGGCAAGTGCAAGGTCCTGAATTCGATTCCTGGCACACACAAAAAACCCCAAACCCTCCTGCCTCTGTTTACATGGACCTCACAAGAATCCAGCCAAATGTTACAAAGTGCAACCCATTCCAGGAGGGAGGACTAACACACTCGGGCTGTACCTTGGAACCTGGGGGCTCTGCTCAGGACACAAAAGGGAACTGCTTTGCCATGGGCTGGCTCAGCCATTCCGCCACCCGATGGCTCTCTTGGTCCTGCTACCATGAAACTCCTTTCACTGAAAAGTATTTTGCTCAGCACACATTCGCCGGCAGCTCTGCCCCTGTGGTTTGGTCTGGGGAAAGCCCTCCAGCACCTCCCCTTTGTTTATCTGAGCAGGGCGCAGTGCTCTTGCTTGCCCCTTGAAGAAGATAAGGTAGGCGAATGGCTTGGTGATAAAAATGCACCGGCTGGTGAGTCAAACTGTGTGACAGAAAGATATGCTCACTCCTGGTGTCTGTGAATGTGACCTTATTTGGAAATACAGTCTTTGTGATTGTAATCAACTTAAGGTGAAGTCACATTGGGTTAGAATGGGCCCTAAATACCAAAGGGTTGTGTCTTTATTTTAAAAAAAAGGAGGGAGATTTGGATACAGAGACACAGGGAAGAAGGTTATGCAATTACTGAAGCACAGACTACAGTGGTGCATCTAGAAACCAGGAAGTACCAAAGATCACTAGCAACCACTAGAAGGCAGGACAGAGGCATGTGTTAGTCAGCTTTCATCATTATAACAAAATATCTGAGATAATCAATTTATATCCAGAAAAGGTTTACTGTGGCTCACACTTTGGAAGTTCCAGTCCATAAACAACTGGTCCTATTGCTTTGGGCCTGTAGTGAGGCAGCCCACCATGGTAGGAGGCAAAAGAAAATGAAGAGGGAACTAGACTTCCACAATTTCCTCTAAGGGCACAACCCCAATGACCTAAAGACCTCCCACTAAGCCCCACCTCTTAAAGGGTCTACCATCTCCCAGTAGTGCTACCTTGGAGATAAGCCTTTAAGGCACAAACCTTTAACTATGCACACTATAGCAGCATGGAGGAATTCTCCCTCGCAGCCCTGGGAAGAAATCAATTCCTCCAAAGCCTTGATTTTGAACTTTAGTCTCTAGAAATTTGAAAAAAATGATTTATAATTTATAAAAAGACAGCTTAAAAGCTGGGCATAGTAGAACACAATTGTAATCCTAGCACTCTACGAGGCTGAGGCAGGAGGATCACAAGTGAGAGCCCAGCCTGCACAATTTAGTGAGTCAGAAAGACCCTATCTCAAAATTTAAAAAAAGGAGGGAAGAAGGGGTACGTAGCTCAGTGTGAAAGCCTTGGCTTCAATTCCCAATGCCACAAATAAATAAATAAAAAGGCAGCTTAAAAACTGCTCATACCAAGTATCTATCACTGAATTAAAGGATATATAAAAGGTGGCACACCCATATGATGGAATATTATTTGGTCTTTAAAAAGAATGAAATTCTGGAAGATGCTACAACTAGAAATGAAATGGATGAGACTGGAAACCACTCGGCAAAGTGAAATACACCCACTGCAAGAAGACAGACATGATATGACCTCACTTGGTGAGGTACTTAGAGCAGCCAGACTCCTCGGAACAGCAGCTGGTGGGGGAAGTGAGGAGTCAGTGTTTAGTCCATGCGGAGTTTCAGCCGGGAAGGACGGAAGCTCTGGAGGTGGATGGTGCTGACCACATCCAATACTGCCAGTGCACTTGCAGCCCCTGAGCAGCACGCTCGGCAACGTTACAGTGGTAAATTCTGTGTTACCCAAAGGTGCACCTGACCAGCATGTGCGAAGCCCAGGGTTCCTGCCCAGCGCTGCCGAGAAGAACAAAAAAGAAAAGAAAAGAGAAGAAAAGAAAAGAGAGAGGAGAGCAAGGGAGGGAAAAGAAAGAAAACTATGTGTATGTATGATTTTTTTGTATGAACGTTTCTGTGAGTGTGAGAGTGTGTGTGTGAGAGAGAGAGAGAGGGAGGCTGAGAGTACATCCATAAGAATAAGAAACCATCTGGCAGCATTTATATCCATATGTCAACAGTGGTTATCTTTTGGTGATTGGGTTACATATGATTTTTATTTTCTTCTTCATCCTTTTCTATATAAAAAAAAAAAAACCTGACTTAAAAAGGAAGGAATCCTGTGTTCTATTGAAAGGCGGCAATGGGTATGGATTAAAGAGATTTGGCAGAGTCAAATGAGCAAGATAAAAGAAAATTAAAAGGACACCGTTCTCCAGTAAAAGCAAAGCGTTCAGTAAGCAACAGAAATAAATCAGACAAGACAGGCCAGCATTAGTGCCTCTTCTTTGACATACTGAAGCCCATGTCACAATAGAACATCTGTGGCACTGACCCAATCCTCTTCTCCCCTGTCTGTACCTATCGCCGAGTCCCTTCCTAAGTGTCTTATATAAAAAAAATACACACACACACACACACACACACACACACACACACACACACACACACATTTATATATTCCAAGATGGGTGTGGTGTACACATCTATAATCCAAGCACTGAGGAGGCTGAAGTAGGAGGATTCCAAATTCAGGCCTAACTTGGACAAGTTAGTAACTTAGCAAGGCTCTCTCTCACAAGAAATAAATAAAAACTTATGAGAAGAGTGGTGGGGGGGAATCAGCGTGAAGGCCCTGAAGTTAGTCCCCAGTACCTCCACCACAAACAAAAAGAAAGAAAAAAATGGATAGAACAAAAATGCGGGGGGGAGCCAAAACATTAATAGTTTTCTCTGGCTGTGAGATCACGGGAACCTCCCCCACTTTGTTTTTCTTTATTCTAACACTTTTCAAATGTTCCATGGTAAGTACAAATCATTTTTATAATCTGGAAGAAAAAGCTTCAAAAGACCTCGCACGCAGAAGGGAAGACAGTATTAAACTGTATTCTCACTTGGCACCCAACTTGACCGCTGGGCTTCTATCCAGGCAAGAGGCCTACTGAGTGTGTTGAGGTGGCCTGCACATGACAGGCTCCTGTCCCTGGGGGTGCGTGGGGCAGACCCACCTCAGGTATGAGATCTGTGCTTTTCCTGCGCCCTCTCCCATGGGGCAAATGGCTAAGTGCTCCTTGGTACAGGGCTTGGTGTTCAGTGGGGCTTTGGGGTGGTCCTCCCAGCGTGAGCTGAGGGACGGGCTTCTCTGAACCCAGGGCCCTCCCAGGGTTGATGAGGCTGTGTGACTGTCTGAGAGAACCAAGAACCTACAGTCAAGGCACTGAGGCTCTGAGGGGAGGGTTAGAGGCCAAGGCCACGAGGCTGGGAAGAACTGTAGCTTTGCAACAAAAGCCTCACGCATCCCTGTGCCCTGAGATCAGAGTCGGGGACTCCTTCCTGGTGTGGCCCTGTGATGGCAGCTCTGACTAGAATGCCATTTCATAAACAAGGGGTGATGAAAATATACAGCGACCGTTTGAATTATTTTTTAAAAATTTTTATTACAATAAGATACACTGCCACGAATCTCCCCGAAAATACTCCCATTTGCTTTGAACACATGTATGCCGTCATCCTTACTGCTTTCTGAGGCAGCTCTGGAAGTCCTCTTTCCCAAGAGGCTTTATGAGGTGTGATTAAAACTGGTGAGCGCTGCTGCCGAGGGCCATCCAAAAAAGGCAGGCTCGTAGAAACATTCTGGTGTGTTCTTACTCACTTTACTCACCAGACCTGCCTCCTGTGCCTTCTGACTCTTCCCCAAAGTGAAAATGACCATGAGAGGGAAATGATTTGAAGTTTGAATCACCTTTGACAAAAAGGCAGCCAAAACAGTACAATGAAAGACACTCACAAAAGACTGTTTCCAGAAGTGCTTCTGAAAGTGATGAGAACAACGGGAGAAGTGTGTTGGAAACCAGGGTGATGATTCTGAGTGGGATTCGTAACAATATGTCTTTTACTGTGATACATCTTTTAAAAAATTTTTGAATATTCACTGTAGTTTCTGATTATGCCTCTTTTCATCTGCTGGTCAGTCACACTCTTCAAGCCCATCCACATGAGAGAGTTAAATTTGCCTGTCTTTTTTGGCTGTATGTGGAACCCAGGGTCTAACACAGGCTCACAAGTCCCCTCCACTGCACTACAGACACCCCTATCTCTCCAGCTCTTCCGTTCCCTCTACATCCATCCTAACCCCTGCAGGCTCAGCATGGTGACAAGAAATTCAGGGCCTCTTTCCCAACTTATAGGTCATGACCATCTAACCAAATATATTCATGTTGATCAGATCTGTCAGTTAGGGAATTGGAACAGGAAGTGTTCTGTAGGTGTCTGCCCAAGGGACAAATAATAGCCAGTTAGGGTTTCTTCTGGGTCTGGAGTGGCAGGTGGTCGGGCTCTCGCCAGCTTGTACAGCCACAAGGCACGTTTTATGGAGGCTGCTGGGTGGGTGCCATGTGGCTGGTCTGGGTGGGCAGGGGACCCCGCTTCCTGAAATCCCAAGGATATGGGCATTGATGAGACTAAACAATGTGGTCAGATACATCAGGAAATGGGGCGGGGGGCATGGATGGGATGTGCTGGAGAGGAAAGAAAATTTTCACTTGGCTGTCAGAGCTTCTCGCCCTGTCCCCAGAGCACAGCAGCCTGGCAGCCCTCCGAGCACCCCATCACTAGTCTGGCTGCATGAATTTTTCATTTCAGGCCAAGCGCCCTTATCTCTTGCTGGGGCTGCTCCAGGAGGCTGCTTTCCCATCAGCTGGAGACTGGCCAGATGAAGGACTGCATTAAAGCCAGAATTATCTATCCTCGGAAGGAGAACTGGCACTCTGTGCTCTTGAAAGGACACCTCTTTCTCTGCCACACATCACTGTGCTGAACACTGGGCTGTTGTTTGTACTGAGATTTTCTTGAGGGATGAGAGAGATAGACTTCAAGGGCAGCGACTGGGGTCTTGCCAGGTGGGTGAGGTCTTCCTGGTGCCAATCATGGGACTCCAGGGGGAGCTACAGCAGAAAAGAGGAACTACGAGGGGACTTGCTTGCTCACAATCTAGCATCTAGACGTCTAGATGCCCAAGGGACAATTCTGGTAACAGAGGGGGGGAAGGATACCATCTCTCCCTGTCCCCATTCCCTGCGCTCAGAGGAAGGAACTGCTCACTCTCTACCTCCTCTTTCTACCCATGACCAGGCCCCCAAATTCCTGCCCATATGGAAACAAGTCCTCCTCCAGGACCAGCAAGAGCATCCTCTCTGGGCCTTTCTCCCCAGCGTGGATGGCATTTCCAGTGTTCTTCCCCTCAATCCTAGGGGCAGCCAAGGGGCAGCCACTTTCAGGGCTGTAGGAGCTGTGGGTGTGGATGAAGCTTGGATGTATGAACCCGAGGAGCCACATGTGTACGTCAGGCTGGGGCTCTCAGTCCGAGAGGATGGGGTGCACTTAGGGCTGGAAGTGGAGGCTCAGGTGCACGAGTCTCCAAAGAGTCTGGGAATCCTAAATGTCTATGTGGTCCTATATACAAATATAAAAATAGGGCTGGGGATGTAGCTCAGTGGAATAAGCACCTGCCTAGCAGGCACAGGGTCCTGAGTTCAATCCCCAGTACTGCCAAAAAAAAAAAGAACAAAAAAAACAAATATAAAAATAAGTACATACTCATACACAAATGTATATGAGAAATGTCTCGCCGTGTCTTCTGGGCTGGCTTTGAACTCTCTATGCAGCCTAAGCTGGCTTTGAGCCCTCCGTTCTGTCTCAGCCTCCAGAGTGCTGGTATTGCAGGTGTGCGCTACCACTCAACCTGACCTTTTAGGTGGTTGAAGGATGTTTGGGTTGGAAGACTGGAATGTACTTTATTTAACAGTTGATTAGCTTGACCTAATAGCTCAAAAACATTTAGACACAGGACACATGAGCATCCACTGTACTTCCACCCAGTGCCTCCTACTTGTGGCTGAGCCTAAAATTTGAAAGCAGGATTTTAAGGGCTTGGGATTGTTGGCCAACAGGTAAGAGCTTGTGAGCCTCAGGGAACGAGTTAGTCCTAGAGAACTAGAGCTTTAAAGCACCGTAACCTTTCAGTCTATTTCCTTTTTTAATTCTTTGGTTTTTAGGATAATCTAGTAGGAAAGTTCTGGCTATCTCCATGGCTAAGCAAGAAGGTTATGATACATGACCATCGTTGAAGAGGGAGCAGCGCCACCCCGAGGCTAGAGAGGGAATGGTAGCAGTAATCGGGCAGAACACCAAAGGGCCTGGGCTCTGGAAACCCGACGTGCAGGGTGCTTGCCGGTCGGGTGCGGGGGTGGAGGAGCGGGGGGGGGGGGGGGGGGGGGGGGGGGGGGGGGGGGGGGGGGGGGGGGGGGGGGGGGGGGGGGGGGGGGGGGGGGGGGGGGGGGGGGGGGGGGGGGGGAGGGGAACGACGACGACGACGATGACGGCGACCCGGTACGGGACTAGACAAGACGGGACGGAACGCGCCAGTCCTCGCACCTTTGGAAGAGTCCAGTCCCCAATTTCCAGCAACTTCTGTGTGACCCCCTCCCCACCTCTTCATCCTCTGAAATCCTCATCACCGTGGCAAGCACCGCAGTAACTCAAAGTGGGAAGAGGGGAGTTAGCAATGAGCAGGGTGGAACCAGCTGATTTGGGGTGCGGCCTCTCCTGAGAGCTTGCATGTGCACAAAATAAGGTTAAACACGTAATTTCCTCCTTTCACTTACGGATATTTTCAATCATACAATTTACAGCTTAAACTGGCTTAATAATGTGGAACAAAGCTAATGCCTATTTATTCGATTTCCTGCCATTACTGGCATTTCAGCCCTGACGAGTAGAGATTAGTATCGCCCTATTTTACAGATAGGGAATCTGAGGCCCTCGGAGTCTAATGGTCTATTCAGGATCACTGAGCACTTATGGGTCTACCTAATTATTTTCTTTGCACTGCTCTAGCTTCTTCTCTAAAGGGATTAAGTATTCAAATTTCTACTATAACCGCATCATTACTTACTTTGTTTGTTTGTTTGTTTGGTTGGTTTTTTTGACACAGGGTTTTGCTATGTAGGCCATCCTGTCCTTGAACTCACCATGTAGCCCAAGCTGGCCTTGAACTCCCAGGGATCCTTCTGTCTCAGCATTCCTAGAGCTGAGCTTACAGGCCTGTGTCACTGCATGATGCTCTTCTTAAAGATGGTTTTTATTACAGCTTTCAAGTTGCAAAATCAATACATTGTACTTGACAGATGGCTCCCACACCATCTCCTGAGGTGGGCAATATTGCAGTTTTGTGATTTTTTTGTTCTATTTTTTACTCCATGGAGATACAAAGAGATGCAGATTTGTAAAAACCCGTAAAAGGATTCTCTGATTTTATAGTTTTAGTAAAAGGCCAAAACCACATTATGTAATTAGTCTGTGAATCACTTCTTTGCTTAATATATCATGATACTTTTGACAAATAATATTTATCCATCTTACAGCTAGTGGCCATCCAAAATCTCATGGCCCAAATGTACCCCAAATATCCCATCTCTCCCCTGTTCATCGACATCTAGGTTCTTTCTAGTGATTTCTTTTTTTGCTATTACCAGTAGCACTGTAATAAACATCTGGGTAAACAAATTCTTAGCATCCAAGGCATGACTTTGCTGCGGTATAGTCCTAAACATAGGGTTGTCAGACAGAGGGACAGACTTGTTAAAACTGGACACCAGTTTCCAACCAAAGGAGAATGACTAAGCACATCCCACACAATGAACGCCCACTACAAACAATGACAGTATTTAAACTCATTTAGGAAAATGTTTATGGGGAGCTGCCTGGAGAAAAGCGATGTTATCAAACAGCAGAAATAGTGATGCCTTTTTGGTAAACTGTCTGCATAGGATGAAACACTTCAAGAGAGAAGAAACACTGAGATATTAACAGTGTTTTTTTTCTGGATGGAGAGGTTACAGGTGACTTTTATTTTCTCACGTTGGCCTGTCTGTATTTCCCTGTTTTCCAGAGGGATCATGCACTGAATGTGTGGAGGGAGGCGTTAAGATCCCTTGAGTTGCAGGTATAGTTAGTGCAGGTGTCTCACCTGGCATGGCCAGAGCTATTTTCAGGCTCGGAGGGAGGCAAGAACACCAGGCCTCCAGGAAGGTGCACATTATTGAGGATAAAGGCATCCCTGGTGCTCACCAGCCCTCTAGGAGCCATGGGCGGGCACTTCCTCACCCCCTAGAAGAGCAGGAGCATTCCGGCTCCAAGCACAGCGAGTCTGTGCTTGTCTTGGCCCATTTTTGCCATTTTACTGCGGTTCCCCCCGCTGCATGGCCAGCTCCTGCAGGCTTCCTTCTCTTGTTGCAATTCCCTCTACAGCTTGTATGACTGAAAACTTTAGAGAATGTTTAAAATTTTTAAAAAGTTACAGCTGGGCATAGTGATATGCACTGTAATCCCGGCACTCAGGAGGCTAAGGCAGAAGGATCACTGAGAATTTAAGGCCAGCCTGGGCTACATAGTGAGTTCAAACCTCGCCTGAACTACATAGCGAGACCTTGTCTCAAAAAACAAAACAAAAACAAAATTATTACAATAAAAGATACTTGTCCGTGAATCCCTCTCAAGCTACTCCGTGAATCCCTCTCAAGCTACTCCCCCTTGCTTTGAAAGCACTTATCCCGTCATTCTTCCCACTTTGTGAAGCAGCTCTGGAGTCCTCCTTCGTGAATGTCTTCAGTTGCCCTGTCATGGCTGCCCTGATGTCCTGAATTGTTTCAAAACGTTTACATTTCATGGTCATTTTGACTCTGAGAAAGACTCAGAAGGTGGCAGATCAGGTAAATGAGGTTGATAAGGACACAGCACCGTGTCTTTACCAGCCTGCCTTTTCGTGGCAGCATTTACAATAGTTTTGGTCACATCTGGTAAAGATACTCTGGAAAGGGCTGAGGAGACAGCTCAGACTTTTTTTTTTTTTTTTTTTTTTGCAGTACTGGGGATTGAACTCAGGGCTTATGTACTTGCCAAGCAGGCGCTTATTCCACTGAGCTATATCCCTAGCCCTCGATAGCTCAGAAACACAGGCGCCTGCCTGGCAAGGACAAAGTTCTGAGTTTGATTCCTGGCACCAAAAAAAAAAAAAAAAAAAAGCTCTGGAAAGAGGATTTCCAGAACTGCTTCTGAGAATGGCAAGAAAAAGGGTGTGAGTTCAAAATGAGGGTTTGAGGGGGGATTAATACAGTGTGCCTCTTGCCATGATAAAAATTTAAACATTCACCGTATATTTTGATCAGTTGCTATATCCCTCTTCTCTGAGGGTCTTGCGTGATCTTCAACTCCCTCCTGCCCCAAAAGCCACCTGGTTGGGTGGCTACTGTCTGGAGCAGCTGTGGGACTCAGCCCTGGCACCCGGCCACATCAGAGGGCACTGGGAACCTGCAGGTGGCTGCCTGTGTTTCTACTTGAACCCAGAGCCCAGGCAGCTGCAGCTGGGATGCTGAGAGCATACTGGTTGTCAGTGACCTATTGTTCTACTCTGAGGCCTTCATTTGTTTGCTAAAGCTGCTGTCCCAAAGGAACAGAGTGGCTTCAATGACAAAAATCTATTGTTTTATAATTCTGGAGCTCAAGAGTTTGAGGTCAAGGTGTCAGGAGGGTTGTTTCCTTCCAGTATCTGTGGGAGAGAATCTATTCCATGCTTCTCTGCTTGGGAGGTTTGCGGGCAATCTTTGGAATTCTTGGGATTATAGTATGGTGCAATCTCTGCCCTCTTTGTCACATGGCCTGGGTATGCCTGATCCTGAGTCCAAGGCCTTCTTTTATACAGACCCCAGGCATACTCGATTAAAGGCATTAGGAGGTATTTACATAAACAATACTGCTTTTGCCACATCGTGAAATTCTAAGATTCACCTACCTGCTGATTTGGTAGTAATTTAAAATTTATTTCATCACTACCACCTACAAACTGAATATTCTAACATGTAATTATACATGTATGTCAGCTGAGAGCTTCATTTTAAGTACAATTAAATCCAGCCTCATGATTTCTCAGGGTTAATTCCCTCCTTAATCGGACCACACTCCACTCAGAAAGACCTTGGCCAACTGCAGTCCCAGCCTCACAGGAAGCAGCTGTGCTGCACGCCCGTCTTCCTGAACCCTAAACAGCAATGACCATAAGTAATCTAGTTGGCTAATGCTGTGGGCTAAATCTGTTTCCATCCTCAGGCCTAGGAAGCCTATCTCCATGTATGGTGCTGTTCCCGGGGAAGATGCGTGCCAAATTCCAAACCACTGGAACATGGGTGCTGTTGTTAGAAGCAGCTGAGTTAGATAAAAATATTATAGGCAGTCAGAAAGGGCCAGGCCCTTAAAGCAGTGAGTGCAGAAGATGAGATACCTTGCAACTGTGGGGGAGACAGACATCTCTAGCTGTGGGCCAGACCTCAAGACAAAGGATAAAACAAATGTGCCCACCTTGAGAAACCCAGGAAGAGTCACTAATTCAACCCCCTCCAGGAAAGGCCCCTGTACTGTATTTTTGCCCTCTTGCTGCGTGACTCACTTCCCTATTTGATCCTGATATAGTCAGTTCTACGGAACATGCTTGTAAGCGTATTGACTGACCACAGTTTTGTCTTGCCTCACGCCCACCTTGCAATTTCCCATCCCCGCCTCCTGGACCAGCCTCACCTTGTGGTTTTGCTCTTTAAGATCCTCAGGAAAGGCAAGGCCCTTGGCAATCCGCTCAGGCCCCCTTCTGTCCCTCTCTTGGGCAGAATTGAATCTTTCTTTCCCTCAATAAATATATTCTGCTCTTAATGTCTGTTGTTCCTAAAATTCATTCTTCAGTTTTAGAGAACATGAACTCATCTCAGATATCTTTCAGGTTGGGAGTTTCTTTCCCCTGTATGACTGGTGATGGCCAGAAAGTGTTCTCTTACAGCTTAGGCTTCAGATAGTGTCCCCGGAGTCCTGTGCCGGGAGCCCCATCCCTTGCTTCCCTCTTCAACCCCCACCTCCCCTACAATCCCACTCAGGCTTCACTTAGCGTCTTTTCTGCAAAGCTTCAGCCAGACATCCCCTCTCCCTTCCTGGAGTCCTGGGGGTCTTTGGGCAGGGCCCAGTGCTTACCTTGTTCTACCTGGGTCGCAGAGAGCGGTGCGTGAAGGCCTTGACCATTTTTTGGGACTGTAAGATGCCTGAGGGCAAAACTGTGTTGTCTCTGTCTGTTTGTATCCTTCCAGGAGGAGTGAGGAGTATCTGGCATTTATGAAGCCCCTGCTGGCCCATCCTCTGCAATAGTGCTTTCTTGCGCATTTTTCCCAGCACCCAGCCCGGAACCTGGCATAGTTGATGCCCTTGAATTGATGGTAGATCCCCTTCTCTTCCAACCTTCCCACAGCCTCCTTCCCTCCATCTCCCAGCCACCTGTGCATGTTCCCTGACTCATAGGTGCCCTCCCTCCGGACTCAGGGCCCAGGCAGGTGACATGATTAGCAGCCTGGGGAACAGTCATCTGGTGTGGGAGAGAAAGCCAGCTCCTCCTCTGCACCTCCCTTCCAGCAGATGGCACCTGGTGCACCTGCTGTCTCCCTTGCTCCGATGAGAACAGACAGATTGGGTGCCGGGTCTCACACTGGGAAAACATGGGCAGAGTGCAGAAACCTCAGTGCACAGGTTCAGGGGCCTGTGAGGTTTGTCTTCATTTTCCCCAAGTCCAAGGGTCTGCTAAGCTGGGGAGAAGTCACTGCAGTTCTTGGAGACGTGTTCCCTACTCCTCCCTGTCCTTCAGCCTAGCTGTGCTCTGGCTCTCAAATCCTAGCAGGGCCAAAGCATTTTATCAGCAGACAGTTGTCCACCCCGCTACTCCCGAGACACCTGTAACTCCTGTGCCCTGCCCTGCAAGCCCAGAAACCCCGCAGGTTCCATCAAAGCATCTCCCATAGACAGTGCTGCCACTTTTCCCTAGGTCCTGTATGTGAGTTCTGCAGTCCCCTCAAGAGCCAGACTTGGTCTGCTGTGGTCCCTGTCCCCAGGGCGGGTGCTAGTGTCGTAGACAACTGAGTTAGATAGAAATGTAGGCAGTCATACAGGGCTGGGCCCTCAAAGGAGCCAGTGCAGAAGATGAGATACCTTGAAATTATGGGGGAGACAGGCCCTCCAACTGTGGGCCAGACCTCAAGACAAAAGATAAAACCAATGCACCCACATACCTCCCTAAGGATAAACATCAGGAACTGATATTCTAGGTAGGTCTCTATCACCTTGAGGAAAGCCGGGAAGTCACTAGCCCAACCCCCTACAGGAAAAGCCCCTGTTCTGTATTCTTGTCCATTTGATCTTGATTTAATCAATTTTACCCTAGCAATTATGCTGGTAATATTATTGGTTGATCATAGTTTTGTCCCACCTCATGCCCACCTGCAATTTCTCATGTTTTCCATCTTGGACCCGCCTCACGTCATTTGCTATATAAAAACCCCTAAAAGAAGCAGGTTCCTTGGCAACCCACACAGGTCTCCTGTCTCCTTCTCTGGCAAAAGGTTTCTTTTCCCCAATAAATATACTCTGCTCTTTGCCTCCATTGTTCCTAAAATTCCTTCTATTTTATGTACCGGAAATGGAACTCAGGACCTTGCACTTGCCAGGCAGGCTCTGTGCCGCTGAGCTATATCCCCGGTCCACGTTGTTCAATTTTAGAGAACACAAACTCATCCCAGATATCTAGCAGGTCAGGAGTTTCTTTCCCCTATATCACTAGGCTCCTTTGCTCCTGTCCAAGCCATTTTGTCTCCGCAGTTTACCCTCTCCACCTCCGGGCCCTGGGCCAGAACTATGGAGACAATTTAGGAAATTTACTGGGCAGTTTTATTTTTTGCACTGGCATAGTCCCACTCAGGGACGGTGAGCAGAGAGCCACCCCCACGTGTGGAGCTGGGGAATAGACACAAGAAAAACACAGGAGCGGGGGAGAAACTCACGGATGACTGCATTAGACCACCCATCCCACTCAGACATCCCCCAGATGGCCTTCAGTCCCGGTTCTGTAGCAAGCTCGCTGTGTCTCTAGGTTGCCAGGAAGAGCTAGGCGGCCACCCTCTGAGGTACTCTGTGTCCTACTGCTATCTGTCCTCCCCACAGGCATATTGCTCACCCTTCCTGGCCACCCCAGTGGGGCTGGGAGAGTGTTCACCAGAGAGTACAGGCTCATCCCAGGGACGAGTGTGGGCATAAAAAGGGGCCACTATAACCTCAGGCTAAGAGTGGGACAAACCAGTGGCTCTGAGAAGGCTAAGAAAGAAGGGCTACATCTGCAGGGGGGTGGGCAGGAGTTTTTCTAGAAGAGGGGACATTGGGTACAGGGCCTAGATGACACAGGGAGCAGGGGAAGTGGAAACAGCTGGTTGGGGGCAGGAATGGTGTGCTGAAGCTTGTGTTCTGCAAGCAGGGGCTCTTCTTTCCATTTGCAGGGTTGGGATGGAAACCAGGGCCTTGCGCGGGCTCCTGAGTGCTCTCTCACTGAGCCCCACTGCGTGTCTTTAAGTGAAAAGTTGACTCAGCGGAAAGATTTAAGAGTTGAACCAGGGGTCTATGCAGAAGATGGTGAAATCCTTCATCAGATCGCATGGTTCTGAGCTGGCTCAGGAGTGGGGCTACCAGGGTCACCTCCTGGCTGTGCATCTAGCAGCTACATGTCCTTCAGCAAGTGACCATTCTTTTTTTTTTTTTTTTTTTTGCAGTACTGGGGATTGAACTCAGGACCCTGCGCTTGCTAGGCAGGCACTTATTCCACTGAGCTATATCCCCAGCCCAAGTGACCATTCTTGACAGGCAAAAATCTCCCTGGACACCCACCAGAGGGCAGTCATCCACTTTCGCACTCTCAGTTCTTGTTAGCTTGAGACAGGGTTTCCCATGCAGTCAAGACTGACCTCGAACTACTGTGTAGCCCAGGAAGGACTTGGACTTGCGATCCTCCTGCCTCAGCTAGAAGAGTGCTGGGATCATAGGTGTGCACTACCCTTTCCAGCCCTGCTCAATTCCTTTCAAAGCCTCTTAAAATTTATTTTATAATACAGACGTTAAAAGTAAACTTGAGCAAGGCTGCATAGACTGGGCAGCAGATAACGGGGGCAAGCAAGGCACTGGGCGCTGCTGACCTCAGCTTGGTCCATGGTGCAGCTCTGCCAAGTTGCCAAATCACACACTTGTGCCCGGCAGGCACCAGGCTGCCTCTTCCCTCTACTCTGGCACCTAGCAGAACCGGCACAAAATATGGATTGAGCCAGGCATGGTGGCACATGTCTGTAATCCCAGCACCCTAGGAGGCTGAGGCAGGGGGAATGTAAATTTTAGTCCAGACTGGACAATTTAGCAACTTAGCAAGACACTGCCTCAAAATAAGGAGTGAAAAAGACTTGGGGATGTAGCTCAGTACAAAGGCCCTGGGTTCAATCCCCAGAACAGAAAGGGAAGAAGAAAGAAGGAAGGAACGAAGGAAAGAAGGAGAAAGAAAGAAAGAAGGAGAAAGAAAGAAAGAAGGAGAAAGGAAGGAAGGAAGGAAGGAAGGAAGGAAGGAAGGAAGAAAGAAAGAAAGAAAGAAAGAAAGAAAGAAAGAAAGAAAGAAAGAAAGAAAGAAGGAAAGAAAGAAAGAGAAAGAAAGATTGAATTCGCTTTTTGGAAAAGTTCAATTACATACCAGTTGTTCACTATAGGGAGTCCCATCAGGACCTTGTTGCAATTGGGAGGTGTTTATATTAATAATCCTAGGGAAAAGTTATTGGAATTCTAGTAAATAAATGCTGATCTATCACTTCCAGTGCAATCCAAGGTGAGAATAAGGAGACAAACATATCTGCAGTTGTGGGGAGCCAAGGGGTCCCAAGTCCAGATGGAACAATGGCTAATCAGACCAAAGGCCCAGACCCAGGGCCAACTCTGGGTTTTATTAATTTGTGAAGAGGCGAGTGGCTCAGGTCGAGTGACTGTGAGAATGGCTGAAAGTACATGAGTGCTGTGAGCTGGGCTAGGTAGGAGGCACAATGGCACCTCTGCAATTAGCAGAGAGGGGTTTGCAGAAAGAGCACCAGATTCCAATAACAGGTAGCTTCTGAATTTGGAGTAATCTGCATAACACAGTTTGGGGAAGTATTTTGTATTTTGGGTCAGCTGCTTCAGCTTTGATGTCTGGCCTTTCTGCCCTGGGACATCACAGGTCTGTCAGCCTAACTCACGATGAGTAGTAGGGCGCGATAGACCTGCTGCATTGCTTCAAAGGCTACGCATCAGTGCCTCAGCTAGACTCATTTGCATTGCTTAAAGCCAGTTGATTGAGTAATTTCCTAGCCAGCTCTGTGCATAACAGTACAGGGAAGCAGGCCCTGGGTGAGCCAGATTGGAGATAAAGTGTCTTCTTTCCGGGAGAGCTAGTTTGGTGGTCCTCCATTGTTCACTTTGACATTACAGTTAAAAAAATGAAAGAAAATGGAAATATCTAAAAGTTTTCCTACAACATTGTTAAATAACTTATGTTCCTTGCTGGAGTTCCCCCATTACTGGTTGAGAAAGGCTGGGGAGGATGAGCAGGTTAACATTATCCGGGTGGAATGGGGGTGCTTTGGTGTTGACCCATTGGTCTAAAACATTAGTTCTCATGCCCTAGTGTGTGCACCAGAGCTGCCCGGAGGGCTGATGTAGATTTCAGAGTTCCTCCCTGGGAGTTTGTTTCAGTAAGTAAGGTGAGGCCCAAGAATTTGCATTCCTAAGCCAGGCACAGTAGAGCAGGCAGCTATTTGGGAGGCCAAGGCAGGGCGATGGCAATTTGGAGCCCACCATGGGCAAGTTAGCAAGAATCTGACTCAAAATAAAAATTTAAAAAGTAGCGGGGAGCTGGGTATGGTGGCACATTGCTATAATCCCAGGACTCTGCGAGGCTGAGACAGGAGGATTGCAAGTTGAATCCTGGGCAACTTAGTTTAGTCTGGGCAACTTAGTGAGGCCTTGTCTCAAAATTTTTTAAAAAAAGGGCTGGTGGTATAGCTCAGTGTGCAGGCCCTGTTCAATCACCAGCACTGCAGAACAAACAAACAAACAACTTGAGATGTAACTCAGTGGTGGAGCACTCACCTAACATTTGTGAGGCCCTAGGTTCAATCCCCAGCACAGAAAAGAAAGAAAAAAAAAAAACGAATTTGCATTTTAGTTCACAGGCATCTCCTCAGGAGCCCATCCTCATAGGTTAGCTGCCCCACCCCTTTCTGTGTCTTCTTCACCTGAATAACCTACAGAAGGTTAGAGGGGGAGACTGAGGACCCAGCAGCACAACTGGTCACTTGGGGCTGACTCGATCCCCTCAGTAGCTCTGGTCTTCACTGGGTCCCTGGGAGCCAGATCCTGGAGAAGCCCTTTCTGACTCCCAGACTGGCACAGGGTTTCTCCTGCTCACCCTTTTGAGGGCTGTTGTCCTGCCCTCCTGGAAGGCTGTGTGACCTGAAGCCATTGCTATGTTTCCTTTATCCAATTCAGGTTGGGGCAGGAGGCAGATAAGTTTCACAGGGTAGAATTAATCATGCTTCCATCTCTGCTTTTATCTAATTGACTATTCTCTGTGTTAATCAGAATCAGTTTTGATCATGATGCTCTTACAAATGTCCCCAAGTCTTTTAGACTAGAACACTTCGGGTGCAGTGCAGGGCAGCAGGAGGAGGCTTGGGAGGTCCCCTGTGTTCACTTGGGGGTGCAGGTGAATGGAAGTGTCCTCTCTGCTCTGTCTCCGTGACCACCTGCAGCAGGGACCAGCACACAGATGGTCTCCTGCCGTGGACAAGGCTCTGCCTCTGCTTAGCACGCTTGCCTTCCACCCACAACTCTTGGGACAGAATCAGCTCCACGCCCCATCTAGGGGCAAGACAGCAGGTGCCAGAGGAGCACAACCCTTCCCTGAGCTGGGAGGAAAGGACAAAGCAGTGGGTGAGCCCTAGAGGACTCCATGGCATCTGCTTTCATCCCCTCCTCCTTGAAAATAGCCATTTGAATGTGTTTATGTGTTCGCTTTTATTTGAATGAGTTCTTGCAGAATGTGCTATGTGATTTTATAGGCATGTGTTCTTGATTTCCATGGGTATCGTATCATAGAGCTTATTAAATTTCTCTCGTTTACTCAACACTCTGATTTAAAATATCCACTCTGCTGCTAAATGTGCATCTACGCTGTTACTCCTAGCTGTCGCCTGTCTCACAGTTTACTTATGCATTCCCCCCATGGTGAGCACCTAGGTTGCTTCTCTATGTAACCACAGTGCTACCCTGAACATCTTTTTATATACATTTTGTTATGGTTGATACATTGTGTCAACTTGGGGAGTTTAAAAGGTTATGTGATTCAGCAGGAAGCCAGGGTGCTTACTTTGTATACATCCTGAGCCTCTGGAAGAGGAGAGCATGGAGACTTTGTAAGAGCTATGCGCCCCTTGGGTGGGGGCAGGCTGTTTACAAAGTAAGGGATAGGAAGAGGCTGTTTGCCTGCCATTAGTTGCTTTTGCTCTGGTTGTTTTTGCTGTGTTCTGCTGCCATGAATGTTTGCCCTCTGCCATGTGCCACTCTGCCTCAGAACCAGCCAAGTATGGACTGAAACCTCCATGAACTGTAAGCTAAATAAACCTTTCCTTCCTTCATTTTGAGCGTTGGGTATTTTGTCTCAGCAATGAGAGAAAAGTAACCAAGACACACTTATATGAAATTGTAAAAAAGGTGAAAGTTTTATACGATTTGAAGAGAAACCAGAGTATATATATGAAATTATAAAATAATTTTTGGGAGAAATTAGTTCAGGAGAAGTGCTGGGCGATAGAGTATGGATATTATTGAACTGAGGAGTTGCAGCCTGGTCCCCTGAAGCAGCCTATACTCCGGGTGCAAATCAGGTCCTACAAATCAGGGTTCTTCCCCCTCTGTATCTGTGCCAGCCCAGATTTCTAATTTTGATCTTTCCAATGGGCTTGCACATAATGTCAATTATTTTCCTTTGCTCTTCTTCAACTATTAATAAGTTTGAACATCTCTTTGAATGTTCTCCAGCTGTCTGGGTTTTAATTCTTGAGAATGACGTGTTTGTCACTTCTGCCCATTTTTCCTTTCAAGCCCCTATAGTTCCTTTTTTCTTTTCCTGATTAAAGGAAATCTTTTATATCTTTGAAGCTAACCTTTTTGGTCTTTTACTTTGCATGCATATTTTGCCAGTCTTTGATAGGTCCATTTACTAGCTTTAAGACGTCTCTCGCTGAATCAGAATCCTTACTTTCATACTGCCAAGCCTATCCGTGTATCAGCTCATGGCTCATGTTCAGAGCTTGGTTTCACATGGCTTTGCTACAGGATTGGCACATGTGTGCCTGTTACTTGGTTGCAGGGTCACCATCACCAGGCAGAAAAGCTGGCAAGTGTCATTATAGCAAGGCCTTCCTGGTCTTTGTTGAGGTTCAGGAAGTTTATATTTGTAATTCCATGGAAACATGGTTTGAATCCCGTCAAGTCAATTCCAATCTACTGTTCCCAGTACAGCCCATGGCATAAATAAAGACACAATAATATACCCAAAATGGTGGGGAATCAAGGGGTTCCTGAGTCCCACTAGGATGATGGTTAACTGGAGCAAAGGCCTTGACTCAGGACCAAATCCGGATTTTATTCTCTCATGAAGAAAGGAGTGGCTTGAGGATGAGTGAATGTGAGAGTGGTGGAAGTACATGAATGCCTTGAGCACAGCTAGGTAGGAGGCCTGAAATCACCTCTGCAATATGCAGAGAGCGGGATATGCGAAAGAGTAATCTGCATAACACAGCTGAGATAGTATCTAATGATTTGGCATGCCTGCTTCAGCTCTGATGTGTAATCTTTTATGCCCTGGGAAGTCATAGCCTCTTCTGGATCCCAGTCGACTGCTGGAGGGAGTATGGTTCTCCATCCCACTTTGACCTGGTCCAGGAGAAACACTGCCCTCTATCAGCACCTCAGCTGGACCAATGCACATTGCTTAAAGCCAACTGAAGGGGTAAGAAAGAGCCCCAGCCAGCTCTGTACATATCAATACATGGAAATAGGGTCAGGTTCAGCCAAGACAATTGCTCCTCCTTCAAGGAGAGTCAGCCACGTGGCCCTCCACAGGTCATGACTTGTCTGGGGGCAGTGGTGAATTCAGCTGGGCATCACCTGCCATTTCTTCTGGTTTCTGTTTGCTGTGGTGCCAGGGGTGGAACTGGGGGTTTCACGCGTGCCCAACACATGCTCTGCCACTGAGCTGCAGCCCAACCCCTGTCCCCTTGGATTTTTAATCCCTAAATGTTCTTTCCAGACACACCAAGCCAGACGTCCCAGAGTCCAGAGTATTCCCCTGAGGGACTTGCTAGCCAGGGTCTTTCTCTAAGAGGAAGCAATGCGCTTGGCACGCCACACCCATGGCCAGCCTGCACTGGGTCGCTGTCCAGCCCAGTCTGGGGTTCTTGGAATCTGCTGTTCCCCTTTTGGAAAATCAGAACAACCTTCCCCCATTTCCAGTTAGACGGGGCCTTGCCTGTTTTCAGAATTCCTCCCAGGGCACAGATCTCTGTGGGCCTTGGAGCAACCAGCCAGCCTTTGTTGACTTTGGCTTTTTTCTTTTCTTTTTTTTAAAAACCAGCCTCATTCCCTTCTGTGTTTCGTGTCCCTGCACTCTCTTCTTTTTTCTCCTTCTTAGCATTGGGGATTTAACCCATGGCCTTTGCACTGAGCTACATTCTCTGCCCATTTATATATATATTTGTATATACTTATTTACTTATTTTTTGAGGCAGGGTCTTGCTAAGTCAGGCTGGAATCAAACTTGTGATCCTCCTGCCACAGCCTCCCAGAGTGCTGGGATCACAGATGTAGACCACCACGCTTGGCTGCACATCCTCTTTTTATGATACTCCATCATCCCCCCCCCTTGTTATTCCTCCTTTTATTCTCTCAGGTTTTGAATGCTTGTCTTGACCCTCAAATTCAAAACAGATCTGGACTCCTGCTTCCCACACATCCCTTGGTGTCTGTCTGTGAGTGCTCGGGGACTCCCACATAGCTCTGTCATCTCAAGCCCGCCACGTACACCATCCATGTCTCAGTGCTCTGCGCTGGAAAACGAAGCTGTTGAACTCCATGGCCATCAAGGTTCCTTCGAGGATGAGAGCTGAACATCTGGCTTGGGGACCCCTCTGATAGTTGCTGAGAGACTGTGGGCGCTCTTTCCAGAGAAGATGAGTTTTCTTGGCTGACCTAGTTTTGTTTGCTGAGCTCACTGTGCCCCTTCCTTTGGGGAACACTTCCCCCTAGTCCCAGCTTCGTGGCTCTAGATGACTATCAGTAGAAATTTCCTGCCCTGCTGCCCGGAAGGGGGCTCTTCTATTCTTGTTAGCTTCTGTTTTGTTTAGATGGAACCAAAAGATTTCTTTTCCTCGTTGGCACGGGCCCAAAGATATGAGGCCAGAACTCGGGGCTGTATTTCCTGCTGTGAAGTCCTTCTGTTCCAAGAAGGAAGGCCACAGGCAAAGTTCAGAAAGTAGAGGTATGGTCAAGGGGTGAGGGGAAAGGAGAGGGAACTTCCTCCTGGCGTTGCAACCCTGGATCCAGCTATCTCTGAAGCTACCTCAGCCCAAACTTACCTGTGTCTATCCAGGGGGACCACAGGTTCAAACCCAGCCTGGGCAACTTAGTGACTTAGAGAGATCCTGTCTCAAAAAAAAAAAAAAAGTCAAAAGGGCTTGGGATAGAGCTCAGTGGAAAGGCCCTGGGTTCAATTTCTAGTAAAGGAAAGAAAAAAATGTCTTATCTGACTAATACAAGTGCACAATTGATTTTTTTTTTTTAAAGACAAGATCTTGTTATGTAGCCCAGGCTGGCCTGGAACTCACAATTCTCCTATCTCCGCCTTGCAAATACTGGGATTACAGGAATGTGGTATCACGCCTGACATGCAATTAGCTTTAATAAAATCAGGATGAATTTATTTTCTTGCACTTTCTGGTGTTAACACTCCCTTTCTCACGGGACCATACCTTTTGGGAGGGCAGGGGTGCTGTTTGGTAATGTTTGGAAGTTCCTGGAAAGCACTGTGCATAGAGCAGGAGTTGAGAAATACTGGCCTTGGTGACATGGTAATGACCAATCCATGAACGGCACCCGTCAGCCTCATCGCTGTAATGTTCTTAAATGAGCCATGACTGTAGGAGCTCCTGAGGGGCTGGATCCAACGACTGGGAGGTTACACGGTAGCAGGGATCCCTCTGCCAGGAGTCCTGGTGTCACGCAGAGCATCCCCAGAGGCCCTGGGAATCTCAGGCAGCTGCTGAGTCGGACCTTGGCCTGTGACAGCCCCCAGGTTCCCCACGTGGCCAGCGGCCTCCGGCCTGAGGTTCTAGAAGCTCCTGAATGGTAGCAAGGAGTCAGGTGCCCACTCACAGCCATGCAGAACACACCTGTGCACACACCAGGGATGCCAGCGGTGTTGCCCTTGTGGTATGCAGTAGCCAGTGCTGTAACTGCAGTTTCTCAAAAATGTTTTCTTAAGAAATGGGCACGAGCACGGACTCCTGTGAGAATCTCAGGAGTAGGGGCAGATGTGTGAAGATGGGACGGGGTCAGGGAAGTGGCTGTAACTTTCAAAAGGGTCCTTCAGGGCTGGGCTGTGGCTTGGTGTTTGCACACTTGCCTTGCAGGGAGTTTGAGCCCCAGCACTGGAAAGAAAAAAAAAATCCCTTTATATCAGGAAACAGAGAGGACCAGAGCTGGCTGTGCTGTGACAAATGCCATCAGCCAAACCGGGGGCCCGTGGAAGAGCGGCAAGGTTGAGTCAGCAGGTCCCAGCCTTGTCTGCTCCTGGGGAGTTTTTAAAATCCTGATGCGCCAGTTGCACCCAGATCAATTACATCAGAAACTCCTGACCTGTAATCCCAGAGCTCTGAGACTGCAAACTCCAGCCCAGCCTGGAGCAACTTAATGAGACCCTATCCTAAAAAATAAAAAAGGGCTGGAGATGTAGCTCAGTGTGTGAAGGCCTGGGTTCCACCACTGCCTCTCAAAAAACAATAATCAGAAAGGGATGGGGGAGCGGCATCAGCACGTTGCTCAGCTCCTGACCAGCCAGAGTTGGGGTCCGCAGTTTAGGTGGAGGGCTGCGGGGCCAGATGACCGCGAGAGGGCGCCAAGGAGCAGCAAGCGCAAGGTAGGGTGGGCCTCTGGCAGGTAGAGCAGGGCACGTGGCCAGCGGCGGCTGCGCTGTGGGCAACCGGTGCCCTCCGCTTCCTGGAGAGGTTGGGAAGTGGCACAGCGCGCGGCAGGCGGGGTGACGAGCTCCAAGTTGGGCGACTGCCCTGGCTGGGTTCTCTGGAGCCCTGGGCACTGGGGAGGCTGCGACGGGACTTGGGGAGGGCAGAGGAGAGGAGGGTAGACATTTCTTTCTTTTAAAAAAGATATCGTTTTAGTTAACAAATAAAATCTGCGTGCATTGATGGTGCGGACACATGATGTTCTGGGATGTATGTGTGTTGCAGAGTGGCAAAGTCAAGCGAATTAAGATACCATAGCCTCGCGTGTATTTGTCCTGGGGACCCTAAAAAGCCACTCGGCCATTTTGGAGCCTGACATGCTTGGTTGCTAATGATAGACCCCACGGCCTACAGTCCGTCTCTTGAATTTAATATCACTGAAATTTTGTACCCGTTGCCTCTGCCGGACCCACCTTTTGGACAGGAGCAGCTTCAGATTTTCCAAGTGATTCGGTGTCCAGGAAGTGATCAGAGTCACCTCCAGGAGACTGAAAAATAGCAAAAGAAGGTGGTTGCTGGGGCCAGAGGCGTTTTACTGAGAAGCCAAAAATAGGCTTTTTCCAGGGCTTCTGGTCTGTTGTCACTGGCAAGGGAACCAAAACTCCACAGCCGAAAGCGGCCATACTCTGTGGCCCAGGAGGGGGAAGACACGTGGGAGTGCTGCCCCCACCCCGTAGAGGGCTCAGTGGATGCTGGTGCAGACCTATAATTCCAGCACTCCGGGAGGCTGAGGCACGAGGAGTCCAAATTCTAACCCAGTCTGAGTAATTTAGTGATCCTGTTTGAAAATAAAGATTAGATTGTAAAAAGTGCTGGGGAAACTGCACAGTGAAGGCCCTGGATTCACTATCCCTTTTTGTTTCAGAAAAACAAAAGGCTGAATGGAAAATTTCCCCTTTGAATCCTCAGCCCCAGCCCTTCTACATCAGCAGAGCCCTGGCCTTCTTCAGAATGAGCAGCTGCTGACCCCCAGCCGGTCACCAAGCATTTATTACGTGCTGCAGACGCAGTGGGCTAGCTCTGTGCAGTGAACACTTGTTTCATTAAGAAAATAAAGGGCCCAATTTAGTCTTTCAGTTCTTTCCTTTCTCTCTTAAAATTTTACATATTCTTTTTTTCTTTTCTTCTTTTTTACACGTTATAGAATTCCTCTTTAAAGTGTTCAGTAGGTTTTCATATATTCACAGAGCTGTGCAACATTTTCCAATACCTGCCTCTCCTTACCCTCTCATTACCCACAAGAGCCACACCATATCCTTTATTTTTAAAATATTTACACATTGTACTCTTGACACACACTCAGTTACTCTTTAATCCCCCTGCCCCAAAGCCTGTAATCTAGTTTATCTCTCCATTTTCATTTCATTTTTCATTTTCAACGTTCATATAAATGTAAATGATATGATATGATATGTGGCCCTTTGGTTTGTACCTCTTAGTATAATGTTTTAAAGGCTCATTCATGATGTAACATACATTAGGGCTTTATCCCTTTTCTTGTGGAATCATATTATGTTGTATGGATATACCACATTGTTTCTCAGTTCAGCAGTTGATACTGTTGGGATTGTTTGCTCTTTTGGCTATTGTGGATAATGTTGTGTAACATTGGTATACAGTTTTTATGTGGATATATGTTTTCATTTTTCTGGGTATACTATGTACATTGAGTTGCTGAGTCATGGTGGTGCTATGCTTTTTTTTTTTTTTTTGCGGTACTGGGGATCGAACTCAGGACCCTGTGCTTGCTAGGCAAGTGCTTATTCCACTGAGCAATATCCCCAGCCCGGTGATGCTATGCTTAATCTTTTGACAAATTGTCACACTGGTCTCAAATGTGGTTTCACCATTTTGTATTTCCATGAGCAGCGTGTGAGGGTCCCCACCTCTCCACATCCTCACTGACTTTGTTTTTTGGCTGTACTGGGGATTGAATCCAGGTCCTTCACACTGAGCTACATTCCTGCCCTTTCAAAACACTTTTTGAAAGAGATTTTGAGACAATGTCTCACTGAGTTGCCTGGGCTGGGCTCAGACTTGCAACCTTCCTGCCTCAATCACCTCACCTAGCTTCACTAACACTTTCTATTTTCTGTCCTTTTGCTTACAGCGGGTGAGAAGTAGTAGCTCTGTGATTTTGAGTCACATGTCCCTAGTGACTGGTGTCAGATATCTCTTTGTGTGCCTACTGTTGATTTGCATATTTTTTTGACAAATAGATATTCGAATCCTTTGCCTATTTTTAAATTGAGTTGTCTTTACTATTGAATTGTGAGTTCTGTGTATAATCTGGTTAGTAGGCCCTTATCAGACATATGATTTGAAGATATTTTTCCCATTTAGTGGGTTGCCTTTCATATGGTTAGTGTCCTGTGAGGTACAAAAATGTTTGGTTTTAATAAATTCTAATTTATCTACTTTTTATTTTGTTGCTTGTGCTTTAAGGGTCTTATCTAAGAAACCATTGCTGGTACCAAAATCACTAAGATCATTCCTCACTTATCTTTTGACAGTTTTGTAAGTTCAGCTCTTACATCTCTTCCATTTAGCTTTTGATCCTTTTTGAGTTACTTTTTATATATGGTGCAAGGCAGGGGCTTCATTCTTTTTTATCTGCCTGTGTGTGTATGTCCAGTTATCCCAACAACATTCATTGAAAAGATGTTTTTTTCTTCCAGCGAATGGGCTTGGCCTCTTTGTCAGTGGTCGATTTCCCAGAAATATGGGGGTTTGCTTCTCGACTATCAGTTCCATTCCCTCGATGTATATATCAGTCTTGATCCCAGTTCCACATAATCTTGTTTGTAATAAGATTTGTAATAAGTTCTGAAATCAAAAAACGTGCATCCTCCAACCTTGTTTTTTTTTTCAAGATTATTTTGGGCCTCCGTGGCTGCTCCGCTGTGGGCCCCACGGCTGCCCTGCTGTGGGCCCCATGGCTGCTCTGCTATGGGCCCCACTGAGGGCACCCCACGGACTGGACCCACCCCCACCCATAGCATGGCAACAGGGCGGAGCCGGGTGGTCCGCTGTGAGCATAGGTGCTTTTCCACCTCCGATCGTGGCAGTTTGTATACACCCATGTATGTTATAATATGGTCTGAGGCAGCTATATCTCTTCCCAAGGCGAGAGTCCAAGGATATAGATAAACCCAGGAATACAGTTATTATCACAGAGAAGAGGACTGATTGAGTGGTAGGGCAATGGAGATGAGGGAGGAGAAAATTAAATGATCAAATGGGCCATCATCTGTGTAACTGAGTAACAAATGTGAAGGTAACACTATGTAGGACAGCATCCAGAGCTAATTCCCTTCTATGTTCTCTATAATTTTGTATTTCCTCAATCGTTTTTGTATTAACAGAAGTGAAGATAGCTTTATATTATACAGCATCCAGTGCTAATTCCCTACTATCTTCTCTATAATTTGGTATTTCCTTTAATGTTTGTGTGATAACTAATGTGAAGATGGCATTGTGTAATACAGCATCCAGTGCTAATTCCCTACTTAAAAAAAAAAAAGATTATTTTGGGCCTTATTGCAGGTCTGTTGCACTTTTGTGTGAATTTTAATATCTGTAAAATAGGCAGATGGAATTTTAATACAGACTTGCTATGGTTGCATCAGTCAGCTGTCTTTCCCTGTGACAAAACACCTGAGAGTAATCGCTTAAAGGAGTAAAGGGTTACTCTGGCTCACGATGGTAGAGGTTTTGGTCCATGGTCACCTGGCTCTGTTGGTTTTAGGCCTGTGGTGAGGAGCAAAGGTGGGGTAGAGGAAATCTGCTCCCCTCATGGCAGCCAGGAATCAGAGATAGAGTCAGAGAGGAGGGGACCAGAGACAAAATATATCCCTCGGAGCACAGTCCCATGACCCAGTCCCCTTAGTAGGGCCCACTTCCTGAGTTTCCACCACCTCCCAGTAATGCCATTGAACTATGAATTCATAAATGGATTAACCACTGAAGTCAGAGCCCTCACGATCCAGTCACCTTCTCAAATCCCCACCTCTGATACTGTTGCATGGGGGACCAAACCTTCAGTGCAGGCGGCTTTGGGGGGCATTTCAGATCTAAAGTGTAACCGTTGAGGTGCGGTTTGACACTGTCCCTGACATGTTCCTGTGCCGCAGTCCAGATGAGGGAACCTAGAGAAGTTGGGCCCAGTGGACAGTAATTAGGTCGCAGTGGCTTCACCTTCACAGCAGTGTTAACTCTGCTCCACTGGAGTAGGTTAAGTTTTAGAGGAGTGGTCAGCTCTGCTGAGATCAGGTTGTTAGAAAATGAAGCCGCCCTACATGCTTGGCCTCTTCTACACGTGGCTGGTTCCTTTTCTGTTTTGCCATCTTGTGACTTAGGACCCTCACCTGGATGCTGGTGCCATGCTGTTCAGATATTCCACCCACCAGAGTCATGAGCAGAGTAGTTTCTCTACTTATAAATACCTTTAAATACTTTTTTTTTTTTTTTTTTTGGCGGTACTGGGGGTCAAACTCAGGACCCTGCGCTTGCTAGGCAGGCGCTTATTCCACTGAGCTATATCCCCAGCCCTCTACTTATAAATACCTAGCCTCAAGTATCTTGTTATAGCAACACAAAACAGACTGGGACAGATTACACTGACCGTGTAATTTAGCATGTGTAGTATCGCCATTTTTTTTCCTTGTCTTTTTGAGACAGGGTCTCGCTATGCAGTTCAGGCTGGCCTTGAGCTCACTTTGTAGCCCAGGCTGGTTTCAAACTCACAACAATCCTCCTGCCTCAGCCTCCCAAGTGCTGGGATTACAGGCATGTGCCACTGTGCCTGGCTCACTAATATTGCCATTTTAACAACACATGTGTTACAGTCCCTGGACAGGGGAAGTCTTTTTATTAAGCTAGCTTATTGATTTCTTTGATGATGCTTGTAGCATTTAGTGTGTAAATCTTGCACCTCTTTTGTTAAATGTAATTTCTAAGTATGTTTATGCTACTGTAAGTGGGATAAGTTCCTAAACTTTATTTTTTGGGGCTTTTTTTCTAGCGTATAGAAATATGGTTGAGGCTGGTGGAATGATGCATGCCTGTAATCGCAGAACTCTCGGAGGCTGAGGCAGGAAGATTGCTTGTTCAAATATGATATGGGTAACTTTGTAATACCATGTTTCAAAAATAAATACATAAATACATAAGACTAGGGATGTAGCTTAGTGCAAAGGCTCTGAGTTCAGAAGTTCTCCATTATCACAAAAAAGAAAAATAATAAACTATACCCATCTTTTTTTTCTTTTCTCTTTCCTTTTTTTTTTTTTTTTTTTTGAGACAGGGTCTCCCTATGCAGTTCAGGCTGGCCTCAAACTCAGTGTTCCTCCTGCCTCAGCCTCCTGAGTGCTGGGATTACAGACATATGTCACCATGCCCAGCGATATTGATATTGAATTCTGGAAATTTCCTGAGCCTATCATGTTAACTCTCATGTCACCTGTGAACGGAGGTAGTTTTTCTCCTGCTTTCTCCTCCTCCTCGTCCTTTTATTTAGTGTGTGTATGTGGTGTGGGGGTTGAAACTTGAGCCTGGTGGGTGCTAGGCAAGCTTTTTACCACTGAGAGAGAGCCCCAGGCCACTTTTTCCTTTTCAGTGTGGGTGGCTTTTATTTATGTTTCTTTCCAAGTTGCCCTGGCCAGACCCTTCAGACCTATGTCAAATGGAAGTGCTAAGAGAAGACATCCTTGTCTTATCCCTGATCTTAGTGGGAAAGCGTTCAGTCCCTTCCTGGTAGTGTGGTGTTAGTGCCGGAGTTTTCACAGGTGCTCTGGTTGAGGACCTTCTCTTCCTCCCCTCCCTCTTCCTCTACCTTTTTCTTTGCAGAGCTCTCACTTGCTAGGCAACTGCTTTACTACCAAGCCCACCCTTAGCCCAAAGAAGTTGTTGTATTTCTACATGAGTTTTCTTTATCATGAAAGAGGACTGGAGCTGTCAGGTACTTTTTTCTGCATCTGTTGAGATGCATAAGTCTTTCTTGTCCTCTGTTCCGTTATTACCGTGTGTTATATTGATGGATTTTCAAAGTTAAATCAACTTTGCATCCCTAGGCTAAATCCCGCTTGGTCATGGTATATTAATTCTTCTGTGTTGCTAGTTTCCATTCATTCTTTCTTTCTCTCTTATAGCACATATCTCATTGCTCCATAGATTACATGAGTTTTTAACCTACCTTCTTAAAATACCTACTTACATTATAAAAACAACCCATGAACTCCATAGAGAAATAGTAATTTCTTCTGTATAAAAAGGTACAACTTGAAACATCAGACT
This sequence comes from Dinomys branickii, assembly GCA_004027595.1. Taxonomy (NCBI): domain Eukaryota; kingdom Metazoa; phylum Chordata; class Mammalia; order Rodentia; family Dinomyidae; genus Dinomys; species Dinomys branickii. The sequence goes on from PVLD010003400.1 coordinate 37,867, forward strand.
CCTGCTTCATTCTCCTCAAGACCCCTCTTACCATCTCTCTCTCTCTTTTTTTGTTTTTAGCTCTTCTGGTGGTTACTGTGATAACACTAAATAATGCTTATGTCTCATATTTCTTTCTTATTCATTTTTCCATTAAAATTTTTTTTGCAGTACTGTAGATTGAGCCTAGGCCTTTCATACCAAGTTATACCCCTAGGCCTTTTTACAGTTTTTATTTTGAGACAGTGTCTCATTAAGTCACTAAATTGCACACACTTAGATTGAACTTGCAATCTTCCCACCTCAGCCTCCTAAAGTTATGGGTCATATTTTTGATTTATCAACACTTGGCTGTATCTAGAATAAGTGCCAAGCTCATACTCTCTGAACTCCTTTTCTACTTTTCTCCTCTCCTAATGGCAGTTATCTATGGATTTTCTTCTAGTGGTTCAATAGATTATGTTTTTAAGATTGGCTCAATTAGACCTCTGGCTCCACAAGCTCTTTAGCACTGTTAATTTATTTGTCCTGCAGTAAGAGGTGAGGTCTATTTTTCTGCCTCTGATTTTTGGCTGGCTCTGTTTCAGTCAGCAAAGTGCAAGAAAAGTGATTATTTGGCCTTCAAAACTCTGCAGAATCTGCCTTCATCTCTTGGAATATTTCTTCTTAGACCCCAGCCAGCATCCAGCATCCCGTAGGAACCCCATGCAACCAGCAGGGAGGCATGCAAGAGGGGAGCAGAGGTCCTGGCAGCAAGTGTCCCCGCCAAGCCTCAGCCAGCAACTGGTTGTTTCAGAGTCTCCCACTGTCCTAGGGCCTCAGAGGATACCATGAGGGACACAGCCACTCGACTGGAGCTTTGCTTCAATTTCTGGTTCACAGAAAACCAAGCAAAATAAAATGCTGGTGTTTCAAACCCCTAAATGTTGTAGTAATTTTCTCAAACCAGAGTACATAACTGACAAGATCTACTTGATAATTCTAAATTCTATATTTAAACTTCTAGTTACTGATGCACTTCCTATTACACAAAAGAAAAATTTGTTTATGTAACTATCTCTCCACATTTACCCATCTCTGTGCCTATATCATTACTTCAACTTTGCCTATGTTTACAATAGGTACATTCCATCCTCCATGATAAACTGTTCCACACACGTGAGCATACACGGCACAATAAATTATTCTGTTATTATCCAGACTAGCTGTGTCCATTTTGGTAGCCTTGAACATGGCTATTCCAAACTGGTAATGTGCTGTAAATGTAAAATACCAAAATGCCAAGACTTTAGTGCCAAAAAAAAAATTTTACGCTGGATATTTGTGGCATACTCCTTTAATCCCAACACTCTTGAGACAGGAGGATTTTGAGTTTAAGGCCAACCTGGACTATATAGTAAATTGAAGGCTGGCCTGGACTGTATAGTGAGACCCTGTTTCAAAAAGAAAAAAAAGTAAAATATCTCAGTAATATTTATTTCAGTTAAATGTTGAAATGATAATGTTTTTTGGATATGTTTAATTAAATAAAAATAGCATTAAAATTAAGTTCACCCATTTCTTTTTCCTTTTGCAGTGTGGCTACTGGAGCATTAAAAATAACCTATGCAGTTCTTGTTATATTTCTTTTTTTTTTTTTTTTCCGGTACTGGGGATCGAACTCAGGACCCTGTGCTTGCTAGGCAAGCGCTTATTCCACTGAGCTATATCCCCAGCCCTCTTGTTATATTTCTGTTGGTAGTACTTGTCTAGAGGTTGGCTTATTTAAGGGTGGCCGCCCAAGTCTCTGGAACCTGTGACTATGACCTTATTATTATTTTTAAAATTTTTCTTATTTTAATATGTTTCTTCCCTTTTATATTGGTATATGTGTGCAATACGTAATAAATACATTCATTGTGAGGTATTAGTACTATACACATGAACTTCTTTGGAAAAAAGTCTTTGCAGATGTAATCAAGGATTTTTGTTTCATGTTGCCTTGTGTTGCTGCAGTGTTGGGGAGAGGACTCGGGGCCTTGTGCAGGCAGCTCCACCACTCAGGCCCAGACCTGGCCCAGACCAAGGAATTAAAATGAGATCATCCTGGATTATCCGTGTGAGCCCTCAGTCCCATGACGAGTGTCCTTAAGAGGCACAGGAGAGAGGTACAGAGAAGGGGGAAGGTGATGGATGTGAGCCTGAAGACAGAGACTGTGGCAATACCTGTCTTCCACAGGGGAGGAGGCCAGGAGCCTTCTCCGGGACACACCTTGTTAGTTGCGATTTCAGACTTCCGGCCTCCACAAGTGTGAGAGAGTAGCTTTCAGTCACTAAGTTTTCATTGTTTCTTTTTTGTGCTGGGGATTGCAACACTCAGGGCCTCATGCACGCTAAGCACCCAACCTACCACTGAGCTAGCCCTCAGCCCTAAGCCACCAAGTTCTGGTAATTCTTTACAACAGTAAACTAATAAATACCATTCATAATATTAGGACAAAAAGTGTTCTTGAGTGCAGAAAGAAGTAAATGTGTTGAGGAGGGGGCCAGTACTAAGGACTGAATCCAGGATCTTCACGCTGAGCTATATCTCCTGTCATTAACAACAAAAAAATTGAGACAGGGTCTTACTAAGTCACTAAGTTCCCCAGGCTGGGCTCAAATTTATGACCCTTTGCTGCAGCCTCCCAGAGTGCTAGAATGATGTAGATACACACCATCCCACCCGGTTTGAAAATATTTTTTGCTGGGCATGGTGGTATACACCTATAATCCCCAGCACTCAGGAGCAGATCTAGGCATGAGGATCATGAGTTCGAGGCCAGCTTGGGCTGCATAGCAAGTTCAAGGCCTGCCTGGGCTGCATAGTAAGGCTCTGTCGTAATACTCCTCAGCCCATTTTTTTTTTCCTCACGTAACTCCCCCATGTCCTCCTCTAATTAAACCTGTGACTGTGCAGGTCTGTGGACAACTATCCTTCCAGGATTCCCACCCCCCTTCATTGTGCTCTTTGGTTGATTTCATTGTTTTTTCTAAATTCCATTTTATTTTATTTTGGCTTTTGAGACAGAGTCTCGCCTTGTGTCTAAAGTCCTTTTTGATTTTGCTAGCATGTATCTTTGAACTTTTTTTTTTTCCAGAAAAATGCACATGGACATGTAATTATAGAATCAAAACTCTGAGAATCTTGAAGGTGTTGTTTCCCTGTCTTCTGGAAACCAATCGTTGCTGATCAATTTGAGGCTAGCTGAATATTTCCTCTTTTGCAGATGACCTGTTTTTCTCTCCAGAAACTTTCAGAAGTGTTTTCTTAGACACGCCCGCCTGCCCCACTTTAAGGACTTTTTGCTGCCTGCAGAGTGACGCAGCCTGGTCAGACTGCCTAGGAGCTTTGCTTTTGGCTTTGTTGACATTAGAGCCCTAGCAGTCAGAAGATGCCTGTCTTTCTTCTACTTAGGGACGTTTTCTTCTGTGACTTCTGCTGTTTTCGGTTTACTTCCTGCCTCCCTCCCTCCCTCCCTTTCTTCCTCTCTCCCTCCCTCTTTCCTCTCTCTCTCTCTTCCTCTCTCCCTCCCTCTTTCTTTTTCTCTGGCTCTTCCATAGGGATGGCCTGTCCCATCCCTTATTTGGTATCCATTCAGCATCTTCTTATGTGATGGCTGTGAGTGTGGGAACTCCCTCAGCATCCTGCCAGGATGGTTTTGTCGCTCACCACTTCCCCTCTGGATGGGCAGGTGATGCCACCCACCCCTTTGCTTTGCCTGAGCCACAGGCCTTTCTCCACAATCATCCAGGTCTCCATACTCCACTGCCTCTGGCCTCCCCAGCCTTTCCATACTGTGTCTCTCAGAGTCCCAGGCCACTCTCAGCACTGTGAGCCCTGATGACTTTCTCCCCATCCCCAACTCCCTCCATCTGCTGTGCCTGCAAATGTCTGCACCACCTGGCCGGCCTCCCCAGGCTGCCAACCCCTGCTCTCCTGCGTGGCTGCCAACCTGGCCACTGAAGGTGGTCCTGGGCCTGCACCTTTTCCACGCTTTCCCTTCCACGGGGTTTGGCAGCTTCTGGCCCTATTTATGACAGTCACCACCCCCTCAAAGTAGTCCTTGGCTTCACAAAGATGGGATATTGGAAATGGAAGCAGGCTTTTCAGTGCTTTTGTGGCAATCTTAGTGTACTTCACCTTGACTTTAATCCAGAAAGTATGGAGATTTGCAGTTGTTTCAAACATATTTTTAAGGCCACATTCATTTACAATTTCAAACAGTTCATTCTCTTCTGGCACGGAAAAAATTGATTCTCCTGGTTTATTCACAAATGAGTCTTGGATTCATTCCTTCCCAGTTCAGAGGTCTGGAAAGCTGTAGTTGGGAAGCAATGTTCAAACTGTTTTGAAAGGTAAGACCATCTGGGAGACATCTGTTCCTTTTTTTTTTTTTTTTTTTTTTTCCGGTACCGGGGATCGAACTCAGGGCCTTAGTGCTTAGCGGGCAAGCACTTATACCACTGAGCTATACCTCCAGCCCCTACCATCTGGGAGAAAGAAGGGCTTGGCTCAATTTCCTTCCAAATCTCTGCTACCATTTGAAACTTATCAAGAACCCAGTGTTCACTTGTCACCCCATAATTCTAGTGTGGTTTTGAAGGCAGCCACTTTATCCACTGACTTGCACACAGTTGTCTCTCTCCTCTGAAGGGACAGACTGAGTTCACTGAACAAAGTCGAATATGCCACACCAGAAAGCAAGTTTTGCAGCCCATTTTGTATCACTGAAATGTGCTGTCAGTGGTGACTGTTTTTCTAAAGTAAATTTCTAGAGTGGTTCTCACAACTCACAAGCCCTGGATGATGATGTACCTTTAGAAAACCATCTTAATTCTCTGTGTAAGAGAATCCATTTCCACACGCAGCTGCATGAACACATCTGAGTCAAGGGGATGCACTTTAATGTTATTGATAATTTAATCACACCACAGAGAACATTGTTAAGTTTGGGTGACATTTTTTGCTAGCCAGCATTTCTCTATGGATGACACTGTGTAGACTCACATTCAGAAATGCCCTCTTTAGGGGCTAGGGATGTGGCTCAGTGGTAGGGCTCATGCCTTGCAGAAATGCCCTCTTTGACCTGAGCAATTAATCCAGAAAGCTGTCTAGTTGTGGCAGCCATTCTGTCCATGCATGTATCAATACAAAATTACCAGTTCCATTTTCCTGATATATAATCATTCAAGGACTCAAATAGTTTGGCAGCTGTGGTGTTGGCTGGCAACAAAATTGCACACAATACATCTGCCTGAAAGATTTATGTGCAGAAACAAACGTTGCTGCCTTGTTATCAACCTTGGTAAATTTGTTAACCTGGATTGTGTACCAAGGTGACTCATTAATCCTCTCTGACAATTGTGCCTCAAGATCCTCTGCCAGTTCATCAATTTGTTTAGATATGGTGCTAGCCAAAAGGAAAACATGTGCTACTTTTTAATTTATTTTTTTTCATGCTCCACTTTTTGAACTACAGTTCAAAAGTTCAGGCCAGATGACCTTAGCAGCCAGTAGGATCAACTCCTCGCCAATAGTGAAGGGTTTCTTATGGCAATGGGCTTAGCTGCTAAGAATGATACTGTCAGTGTAGATATGTTTGATGAAGTGGTGGCCTCCAACAATTGCTTCTGTTCTTCATGTTTATGTTTTTTCTTTTGAAAAACTCTAAAGGCTTGTCTTTTAATGCAAGGTGCTGCATCTCCATAGGGCAAAGCAGTTTTAAAGTTTTCCTGGCTTCATTGAATGGTCTGTTGTCACATATTACACAGAGTGGGCCCGGAGAATGTGAATCATCTGTTGCAATAAACCTGTAATTTAAGTGGGATTCTTGGTATTTCCTTTTAAATGCAGCTTTCTTTTTACTGGCAGCCTTAGATCTTCTGCTGTCCTATCAGCAGGTCTTTCCTCTTCTTAAACAAGTGCTCCAGTGATATTTGTACTTTACTCATTTAGCTTACAGATTTACCAAAAGCATGACCGAGACAAGAGCACAGTGTGGGAAAAGAGGTGCAGATGGAAGTGGTAAATAAAACAATGACCAGGATACAAGCTGAGCAAAGCAAGAGTCAGACTCTGACTTACAGCCTGCCACGAGGTGCAGCTGTACAATTGAAATATGTCAATTCATTTGCCATCCTAAAGCCTAACACCTGATGCAGCTTAATCATTACTCTCCACTCACTGATAGGGTTTTGGTAGGAGTCTGCAAGCAATTGATTTATTATGGTCTCTGTGCAGTCAAATCTCTCCGCCAGTGTAAGTTTGCAGACACTTTCCAGCGCTAGCAACACCACTTCAGCCCCACCTCAGATCATAAGGCACAGGATTCTCATAAGCAGCACACAACCTAGATCCCTTGCACATGTAGTTCACAGTAGGGTTTTCGCTCCTCTGATAAACTAATGCTGGAGATGATCTGACACAGTAGGTGGAGCTCAGGCAGTGCCTGAGCAATGGGGAGTGGCTGTGGATACAGATGATGCTTTCTTCACTCACTAGCTACTCACCTCCTGCTCTGCAACCCAGTTCCTACGAGGCATGGACTGGTACTGCTCTGTGCCCCAGGGGAAGGGGACCTTTGTTATAAGTGATGGCTGGCAAGTCTAAAATCTAGTACAGGTCAGCAGGATGTTCATTCAGGCAGGAGGTTGCCTACAGGTCTAAGACAGAATTTCTTCTTCCCCAGGAGACCTGTACCTTTGACCTTAAAGCCTCTCCACTGATTGAAGATGTTAACAGCATCTATGACATAGCTTCACAGCAGCACCTCCATCAGTGTTTGATTAAATAGCTAGTTTATCTGACACTATAATACTATGCTATGACTCCCATAGTGCGCCAAGTTGACACATCAAACTAACCATCACAGAGGGTAAGGTAAGTTACAGAAAAGCCTAGTGTTGAATTGGGTCTGAATTCTGCACAGTTTCTATTTCAAAGCAGCAGAGAATCATGTGGAGTAAGAAATAAGAGTGCCTTAATATACATCACCTTTTCCTTTCTTTTTTGCAACGCTGAGGATTAAACCGAGGGCCTTGTGCATGCTGCGCAAATGCTCTACTACTGAATTCTGTTCTCAGTCCTTATTTGTTTTTTTTTAATTTTGAGACAAGGTCTTGCTCAAACTTTCGATCTTCCTGTCTCAGCCTCTCAGCATGCTAGGGTCATAGGTATGTACCACCAAGCCCTGCTCTAGTCAGCTCTCTTGTTATACAGCTAGCCTTTAGCAGCATAATTCCATAAATGTAGCTGGCAATAGAGAGAATCATTTCATACCATGGAGTCCACAGAGAACAGCAACAAACCAGGCACTGTGGTAGAAAGGTCAGCACTGGGATGGAGGGCTTTTTCAAGGTCATGGCATTCCTCCAAGGTCAGAAGAGAGCCAAGCCCTGGTTAGAGCTGCAGAGGTTTCCCCTGGGCACATGCCTGGGTGGCAGCCAGGTCACTGCCCTCATGGGGTTATAGGTTCAATCAGTCTTGGACCTTATGGTAGAGAGAGAGAGAGTGTGTGCATGCGTGCGTGCGTGCATGCATGTGTGTGTGTGTGTTTGTGTGTGTGTCTCCTAGTAAACAAAGCCAGGGATTAGACGCTGGCTGTGGAAATGCTGTGGTTTTCAACTACTGTAAACATCTGGGTTCAGGAAGCGGTGTGGGCAGCAGTGCTGGCAGATGACAGTTTGATTTCTTTCTCTGTTATTCTGGCAAAAGAATCAAATTGCTAAACTAGTAGAACTTCAGATCAAAAATAGAATTGTACTGAGCTGTGGTGGTAGAGTGCTTTCCTAGCCTGCATGAAGCCCTGGGTTCTACCCTCAGTACCTAAAATAAAATGAAATAAAAAGAATTAAATGATCACCAAAGGAAGATTTGGAAGGGACAGTAGAAGTCATGTGGCCACAGCCCATTGAGAGAAGAAATCCCATAGCTGCCAAACCACCAGGGAAAGCTCAGGACTGTCTGTCCCAGCAAGTAGTGGCAAAGGACAGGATTCCTCTAGTAATCCTCAAATCTTTCCTCTCTATTCCAGCCCAGGGTTTCTGGATGACAGTGCTCAAGAGGGGAGGTCAGGCCAAAGTTTAAAGGTCTCCTCTTGGGGATTCCAGTGGCCAGGACAAGTTGGAGAGGGGCACTTTGAAATCCTCCTGCTTTGTGTCTCCAGATTTTCCAGGTTCTGTTAAGATGCTGCCTAAAACCATTTTTGAATGTCCTATGACCATGCACTAAGTGGGCGAATCAGAGCATGCAGTTCCCAGGCCTGCACATCTGACACTGCTGGTGGGAGCAGGACTCCTTTCCTTAAGGCAGACCTTGCCGGAACCGACTGCTGTCCCTCATCTGAGTTACACTTCAGACTCAGGTGGCAGTCAGGAGAGTGCTTCTGGAGGGTGAGTGGAATTTGTGAAATGTCAAATTAAATAAAATTCAACAGGTTGTGTAACAAAGTCAACCTTTATGGAGCCCCCTCATCCCTGCTAAGTGCTGTTCCTAATGCTATCATATGCTCACTTTTGAAGTCCTAATAAAACTCCTATTCTGGGAATTGAATCGTCCGTCAATGTGAAAATATAGGAGGGCTGGAGCCCAGGGGTATGGTGTGTATTTAGCACTGGCAAGGCCCTCAGTTCCATTCCCAGCGCAGCTGCCCACTCCGCAAGGGAAAAAAGAAAACACTGGAGTACCGAGCAGGTTAGTAAGTTCCAGACCATGTTGTTAGAAAGCAGCAAGAGCTGAGATTCGAACCAGGCAACTGTCGCCCTCACAGCACACTGCCGCTTGCCAGGGTCATTACTAAGGTACCCGCTGCGCACTTGGCTTGGGTGGCGCACTGGCCGGTGCCTCAGAGTGGCCTTGTTCCTTTGGTTCCTCCAGGTATGAGATAGTTTTCCTTCCCAGCCGGCTGTGCTGCATGCTAAGGAGGCTGATGCAGGAGGATCACAAGTTAGAGCCCAGCCCTGGGCCACTTAGCAAGACCTTGTCTCAAAATTTTAAAAAAGGGCTGGGAGAATGAGCTCAGAGCAAAGACCCTGGGTTTGAGTGATTCCCCCCAAACCCCTCCTCCTCCCCATTCTTAAATGTCAGCCTTTGTTGAAGGGAGATAACAGATCCAAAGGATTTATTTTGATCTTTTATGCTTGTGTGTATTTGAAAAGTGCCATGAAAACAAAGCCAAACAAAAGCAATGCCTTGGGTTGCTGTGGGGTCCCAGTTTACAGAGCTCCTGGAAGAAGGGGGTGGGTGGGGAAGGGAAGGAAAGGGTAAACCGGTCAGCAGAATTTCCCTAACTTTTTGACCATAGACCTCCATTTGTTTTCTTTGAAGCATTTTATGAAATGGGAATTCTACAACCTTTCTTTGCTTTTGTTTATCATTTTGAGACTTGGTCCCCCTGTGTAATCCAGGCTACGCTTGAACTGGGATTCTCTTGGCTCAGCTTTGTAGGTGCTAGGATTATAGGTGCTTAACACCATGCCCAGCTAAGACCTTTCTTTGGAGAGCAAATCTCTCACTCGGCTAGTTTGTGCCACCAAGATGCGCTACCCCCTGGTGGCTCTTGGGTGGGGGTTGGGTGACAGAAGGAAGACAGGACAGAAGGAAGGCGGCACTGGGGCTGCGGGAGAGGGACAGCGAGTTGCTCACAGGGCCATACACAGCATCCGGCCAGGCCCTGGGCAAAGCCTCTGAGCTCCCCGGGGGGAAGGGAACAGGATGCAGCCTTTCCAGGTCACTGCAGAAGACAGTGGGCAGGAGCCAAGGCAGGCTGGGACTTGAAATTCCCCACACTCGTGGCAAGAACTTCTTTTCGTTACATACCTTTCTGTTTACCCAACATTTTCCCATGTAACAGTTTCCCATGTGGAAAGGGCAACCTACTGCACAGCACTCAAGGCAGACAGCAATGAGATGTTGGTCCCCCCACGCACAGGGCCCAGGACAGTTTACAAGACTGGACAAGGTGGAACAGGGAGGGCTTGCCCAGTGCTCTTTCCATGCTGCCCCCAGCACGAGGTGAGAGGGGCTGGAATCTTTGCCTTTGAGGGATGTTTGGTCTAGAAAACAAGGCTCGAGCTGGGTGTGATGGCGAACACCTGTAATCCTAGCCCTCAGAAGCCTGAGGCAGGATGATCAGAGTTCTAGGTCAGCCTGACCTATGTGGAAAGTTCATGGCCATTCTGAACTACATAGAAAACTCTGTCTTAAAAAACACAAAGCCAAACAAAGCTAAATAATAATGTGGATGCAGCCTGAAGTAGAAAAAACACTTGTTCCCAGACAGGAGCACATCCTCCACGCCCTGCGGAGGAGGGGAGGCAGACAGAGTCAGGCAGGAAAGGTTCCTGTGCAGGAAGGGGTTCTTTAAGCATCAGATTTAGGGTAAGAAGAGGATTCCTGAGCCCCCAGGGAGCCCTCCTCTAGTACCAGCAAGGAGAGAGGGGAGGGGCAGGGGCAGGGGCAGGGGAAGGCTGAGCCAGAGCAGGGCAGAATGGGTCCAGGAAGGCCTTTCTGCCGGGGACACTGAATGAAGCAGAGCCAGGCATGTCCTTGCACCGTGCCCTACCTGTACTGACACCCAGGTAGGTGGGTGTCCTCCTTTCCTGGGTGTCCCCGTCCCGCACACCATCGGCTCTGCTCCTTTCAAAGCTGGTTGCCCCTAGCTTGTGCATGGTTTCCAGATCCTGCACCTCTGTTATCCCCCCGGGATTTGTCATGAGCGCTACCCACCTTGTTTGTTTCTTTGTTACACACAGTTTTTAAAAAGTAGTTTGATTGTTTTCCAAACAGAAACCAGGTTGGCTGTGATCTCCCAGGCTTGGAAAAGGTGGTCCAAATTACCCTTGGGAGTAGGAGAGAGGTTAAGGTACGAGACATGAGAAAAGTACGGAGTGGATCAAGACAATCCTAATTTTATTTTATTTTATTTTTTGGTACTGGGAATCAACCTCAAGATCTTGCACTTGCCAGGCAGGTGCTTGTGCCACTGAGCTGTATCCCCAGCCCAATTCTAATTTTAAAATGGTACTTTTAAGAAAGCTGCAGCTTTGGGACACAGAGTTACCCAAGGTTACAGTTCTTTTGTTTGTTGGTTTGGTTTGGTTTTTTCCATGTCTTTTTTTTAAGGTCCCTAACTCTAAATTCCTCAGTCTTAGAAAAAATAATATTGGTCTATACTTTCCTGCTGTAAATTGGGTCTTTCATCTATTAATTGAGCCAGTGCTTTCTATAGACACAAATTCTACAGATTTCCATCTTTGAAAACAGATAAATCTACCCAGTCCTACACCACAGTCTATTCTACTTACCAAACCTGCCTGTGTCTCTCTGGAGTATGACCTGAAATGCTTTTATGTGTCAGGGCAAGAACCTGTATCATAGTGTTATAGGCAGCTGAGTTAGATAGAAATATTACAGGCAGTCAGACAGGGCTGGGCCCTCAAAGGAGCCAACATAAAAGATAAGATACCTGTGGGCCAGACCTTAAGACAAAAGGGGCTAAACAAATGCACCCACACATCTCCCTAGGTGTAAACATCAGGGATTGATATTCTAAATAAGTAACAACCACCTTCTAAAAGCCAGGAAGAATCACTAGCCCAACACCCCACAGGAAAAGCCCCTGATCTGTATTCATGCCCGCTTGCTATGTGACTCACTTCCCCATTTGATCCCAGTCCACTCAACCTTACGTGGATAATTATACCTGTAGTCTTATTGGCTGACCATAGTTTTGTCCATCTCCCCTACCTTGGACCCGCCTCACCTCATGGTTTTTCTCTATAGAAGTCTCTAGAAAAGACAGTTGGGGGGTAACCCACTCGGGTCCCCCTTCTGTCCCTCTCTTGGATAGAAGCTTTCTTTCTCTCAATAAATATATTCTGCTCTTAACCTCCGTTGTTCCTAAAATTCATTCTTTGGTTTTAGAGAAAATGAACTCGTCTGATATCGTTCAGGTTGGGAGTTTTATTTGCCTGTATCAATAGGTGGGAATGAGTTGAAGTCCTCATCTCATCTTTGGGGAAACCTCAGACCACCTGGTGACAGGAGGGACAGAACTGTGATTCTAGTTTGATGTTTTTGGTTGTTGTTTGTTGTGGTAAAATATATATAACATGAGATTCAGAGGAGCTGGGGTATAGCACAGTGGTAGAACAACTTACCAAGCGTGGGCAGAGTCCTGAGTTTGATTCCCAGCACTGCAAACAAAAAAGAAAATAAAAGAAAAATTATTGTTTTTCTGTCATCTTAAGTAGCTTTTATTACAGTCACAATTTTGTGCAGTGGTTACCAGTAGTTTGTTCCAGAACATTCCACCACTCCAGATGGAAACCTTCCTACCCTTAAACAGATACTCCCCACTTCTCTGCTTTTTCACACTACCCAAGGGCAGCGGGGCTCATAGGACATTTCCGATCCTCAGTTGATATTCTGTCTTTGTGGGTTTGTTTAGTCTGAGGGTGTTAGTCAGCTGTTCCTCACTGTGATAAAATACCAGAGAAAACCAACTTGAAGGAAGTAGGGTTTGGTTTGGCTCATGGTTCCAGAGGTTGCATCCATGCTGGTTCCATTGTTGTTGGCCTGTGGTGAAGCAGAAACATAATGGCACGGAGGGGCAACGGAGGATAGCTGCTCTTTTCCTGGTAGCCAAGAAGCAGAGGAGACAGCAAGAGAGACTCAAAGAAGAAGATGCCAGGGACAAAAATATACCCTCAAAGCCTTACTCCCCAGTGACCTGTTTTGTCCAATTAGATCTCACTTCCTAAAAAGCCCATCCAAAAATAAAAATAAAAAAAAAATAAAAAGCCCATCCAGCTAATGAACGCACCAATGGTTGTTATGGTTTGTGTCGGCCACCAGGCCACATGGCTAGGAAGGCACAAGGAAGGAACCGCTAGGCTAAGGCCAGCCCTATGGTTTGTGTCTAGATCCACGCTCCAAAGTCTCGTGGGTTCTGAGGTAGGGCTTTTGGAGTTGATTGGGCCATGGTATGCTGTACTCATCAGTCCACTGGTCCATTGATGAGTTCAGAGCTGAATGTGCTATTAGGAGGTGGGGCCTGGTTGGAAGAGGAGGGATCATTGGGGATGAGACTCAGAAGGGTGTATCTTCCACTCCTGCTCCTCTCCTCTCTCTCTACTTCCTGGTGTCCATAACTTAAGCAGCTGAGGGGCTGGGGATATAGCTCAGTGGAATAAGCGCCTGCCTAGCAAGCGCAGGGTCCTGAGTTTGATCCCCAGTACTGCAAAAAAAAAAAAAAAACTTAAGCAGCTGACCTCCCAGGACCTCCACCATGCTATTTCTGTCTTGGAGCTGACTGATCATGTACTAAATCCTCTGAGACTGTGAACTAAAATAAATCTCTCTTCTTCTAAGTTTTGAGTGTTGGGTATTTTTTCCTAGCAACAGAAAAGGGACAGCTATATGAACAAGTCCACTGATGAAGTTAGAACCCTCACTACCTAAAAGTCCATTAACCTGCACCTAAGATTTCAACACAATGAGCCTTTTGGGGGCGTTTGGGATCCCAAGCATAATATTTGAGGATTCAGACAAAGGGAATAATATCCTATGTGACCTTTGTGTTTATCTTCTTTCCTTTAGCATAATGTTTTTTAGGTTCACACATGTCATAGCAAGTCAGGCCTTTATATGGCTGAATAATCTTTTGCCGTATGATTTTTATCAGAATTTAGTCATCAGCTGATGAAGATTTTGGTTGTTTCCACTTCTTCGTCATTGTACATAGTGCTTCTGAAGCAGAAAAAACACTTGTTCCCAGACAGGAGTCCTTCCTCACCCTTCAGCATCCCTCTAGCTAGCTTTCAATAAGTCTTTTGTTCTCTGATAAGTTTCTGTTTTTCCCTGAACTGATGTAACCTCTTGTCCCTGTCTCTGTTTTATGTAAAGAAGGTGGAATTCAGTGTAACTTTCTTGGCCAATCATGTAACCTTTGATTTTATCTTAGTTATATGCAAAGAAGGTGAAATTCAGTGTAACTTTCTATCCAATCAGCTAATGGCAAACACTCTGTTCTTGTACCTTCTACTTGGTTATAAATCCTACAAAAATCTTGTTCCCTGAAAGATGGGGGCTTATGGGCTGGGGATATAGCTCAGTGGAATAAGCACCTGCCTAACAAGCGCAGGGTCCTGAGTTCGATCTCCAGTACCGCCAAAAAAAAAAAAAAAAAAAGAAAGATGGGGGCTTGGGTCTTTGGTGAAGGATCCCAGCCAAGCCTACTGGCGTGATAAAGCTGTACACCTGCCTCCAAAACCCTGGGTGCCATTCAGTTTGTTGGTCTCAGTCTGCTGCAATGCTTATTGGGAGCTATAAACATTTTCTAGGAGCTGTGAACACTTTCTAGGTGCTGTAAACACCTTTAGAGCTATAAACTTTTTATAAGCTGCAATGCTGCTACAACATTTTGCTTCCCTGATTGGGAAGCCAACCACAATAACCACTTAGGTCACCAGTTGAAGCCCTCTCAGGGGGAACAGGGACCACTCTGGTCCCCTAGTGGGAAGGCATGCCCTCAGAGATTTCTCAGAGTTCCCTTGGAGGGCTGGACACACTGTACTTGCTGCTTGTGGCACTCTAGACCCAGAAGGGGAAGGACACTTATCTGGTCTGGTCTGGTTAAAGGATAAGGTAAGACCCCTGGGAGCACACCAAGTCAGTTTGGTTCCACTCCACTTGAGTAAAGGAGGTACTGATCCCCCCTCATTAGTCAGGATTCACAGGGAGAGAATGTTTACTGTCTGAATGCATGCTGAATAAGTGTGTGAATGTTCATAATGGATGGTGAAGGCAGTAGACTGTTCTGTCTGTGCTCCATGGTGAATGTCCCTCTGGCCCCCAGAGCTACAGAGCTTCAGCAGGTCAGATTTCTGCAGTTCTGTGGTTGAGTTGTTTGGTTAAGTTGTGACTCAACCTCTGTAGTGGGGAATTCGATCAGGCCCAGGGGTATGGATGCATCTAATGCCAAGACAAATCCACGTCCGCATGAGGGCAGTGGACAGAACTGATGGATGCTTGGTCTGTCTTTGTTTTGCTATCATTCAAGGGCACACTACACACACATAGGCAGAAAGAAAAAATGGGTGTTAAAAAATTTCAAGAGGGGATTTTCTGATGATAAAAATGAAAGCCCAGAAGCTCTGTGCCTTTTGTGAAATTGAATGGCCAACCCTTTGCCCCAGCTGGCCACCAGAGGGAACACTTAATGTTGAAACTGACCATTGAGTCTGGAACAAAGTGACAGGGCCTGACAAGCAAGGCTGCCATAACAAATTCCCTTATATTGACTCCTGGCTCCACCTGTGGTAACCCTTCTGCCTTGGCTCTGCAGCTGCACCTGATATGATAAAAAGACTATCCTAATTGTCAGACAAACTCACAAAACCCACATGAGAGGCTCCCATGTTCAACCCAAGCAAAAGAGACTTTATCTTGTTCTGCCAGAAGACCCCAGTTCCAACTTGCCTCCTCCTTATATTCATTGGCCCCAAGCTGCCCAGCCAGCCTTGGCACCTCCAATGCCAGCACAAGTGTTTTTGCTGCCATGGCTACCAGGGTCCCCCTTCCAGATTCCATGGCACCACCATAACTGGGGCTGCTGCCACCACTGCAGCCAGGACTGCTGCTGTACCCCCCTGCCCATCTAGCACTGCAGTTTCACAGTGCTGCTACCAAGTCCATCACAGAAACCACACCCATTTTTGCCTGCTCCCGCTGTGCTCTTTAGTGGTCCCTCAGCTCCCCTAGCTATTCCTGATTCCACTGGACCCATGCTACCTACACAAGCCCCTGCTCCAGAATTTCTCCTGCTGTCCAGAGGTCTACATCTACTGCAGCTTTCTGCTATCCCAGATTCCACAGCTCCACTGCCAACAACCACTGCAGTGTCACCTGAACCCCAGTTGATTTCTTATTAGGTGCTATCAACAGTGACAGAATCTCTGACAGCCCTATCAACCATTGCTTCCACTTTGCCGCTCAGTATGAGGCTCCAGCTCATCTCTGCCTGCTGTTTCATGTCTACCCCAGCTCTCAGAGAGGCGCTTGTGTGTCTGATTCACTTCACTTGCATTATGGTCTTGAGGTACATTGTGTGTAAACATTACATTTGCTTTATCTGTTCATCTGTTGATGGACATACAGGCTGCTCCCAAGATTTAGCTGATTTTAATTGGGATGCTATAAAGTGGATATGCATGTATCACTGTAATATGATGTCTTTACCTCTTTTGGGAAGATATCTAGAAGGGGAATAGGGTTAAATGGAATTTCCTTTTTTTTTTTGGTACTGGGAATCAAACTCAGGACCTCATGCTTGTTGGGTAAGCACTGTGCTGCTGAGCTATATCCCTGGCCCTAAATGAAATTTCTAGTTCCAGATTTTTGATGAGTCTCCACACTGGGGATGTGAGGGTGAGCTGGCCGCAACATCTGTCACTCCATTTATTGCCAGGGTTGAGTCTCCACACTGATTTCCACAGGGTTGTACTAGTTTACATTCCACCAGCAGTGTAGAATGTTCCCTTTCCTCTGCACCCTCCCCAGCACTTGTTTTTATTCTTGATGGTGCCATTCTTTCTGGGGCAAGATGGAATCTTAGTGTCACTTCAATTTGGATTTCTCTAATGTCCAGTGATGTTGAACATATCTCCATGTAGTTATTGGCTATTTTTATGTCTTCTATGAAGTGTCTTTTCATTCCTCTTGCCCATTTTGATTGGGTCTTTTATTTTGAAGGGCTCTATTTTTTTTTTTTTTGGTTCTTTATGTATTTTTAGAGATGAGTTCTTTACATGAGCAAATGCTAGCAACATTTTTTTCCATTGTATACATAGTCCTTTCACTCTACTCTGTTGGTTGTTTCTTTTATTGTGCAGAAGTTTTTAAATTTTATATGATTCTATTTGTTGATTCTCAGGACTATTTCTTGTGAGACTGGGGTTCTGTTCAGAAAGTCCTTGCTTGTGCCTAAAACTTCAAGAGTTTTACCTAACTTGTCTTCCAGCAAGTTAAGGATTTTTGTTTTAACATTTAGTTGTTTGATCCATTTTGATTTAATTCAGTACATGGTGAGAGAGATGGGTCTAGGTTCAATCATCTGCATATGCACAGCCAGTTTCCCCAACACCATTTATTAAAGAGGCTACCTTTCCTTCAGTGTATGTTTTTGGTGCCTTTGTCAAAGATAAGGTAGTTGAATGTACTTGGGGTTGTTTTTGCATACTGCTCTGTTCCACTGATCCTCATGTCTATTTTTGTGCCTGTACCATGCTATTTTTATCACAGTAGCTTTGTAATATAACTTCAGATCAAGGACTATGATGCCTCCTACTTTCCTCTTTTTACCCGGGATTAATTTTGCTATTCTGGGTCTTTTCTGGTTTTATATGAATTTAAGGATGGTTTTCTCCAGTTTTGCAAAGAATGCTGTTGGAATTTTGATTGGGTTGCATTAAATCTGCATATCAGTTTTGGAAATATGGCCATTTGAAGTATATTGGTTCTGGCTACCCTGGAACAGGGGCTGTCTTTCCTTTATCTGATGTCTTCTTCTATTTACTTTTTCAGAGTGCTATAGTTTTCATTGTGTGGGAGACCACCACACTGCTCTCTCCTGAGAAACAAAGCCCTTGTTGCCATCTGTCCCTGATCTCTCCTTCAACCTTATTCACTGAGATATGTTGAGCTGGCTATATTGAAACAAATGTTCTCCTAATTGGCTAAAGGAATGTTATGAGTCCAGTGTAGACACTGGTGGTCTCATTAATAGCAAAGCAGCAACATGAGGGTGAGAATAGCCTCTGTGTTGACAGCCTCATGTCTATTTTTGTGCCAGTACCACGCTATTTGGTACGGGAGGCTCAAGCAAGAGCCTGTGAGATTCTTGGCCTAAGACATGACATAACATCTCGGCTGAGGCCATGGGACTCAGAAAGAATTATACCTTCCTGGCAATAAAGGTGCCAGCCTTGCATACAACAAAACTATTTGTGCATTGCTACAACTGCAAAGTTTCTTTTCCCTATGCACTCTGGCCAGACCTCCACCAACCTCTCTGACTGATACCAATAAAAGCCCTGAGCTTTTGGAGACCAGGCCTTTTGTTCCACAGAGAACACTGGGTCATCCTAGAGCTCTGCTCAACTGCAGAACTTTTTATCTTTGTCTTTCTTTTGTATCTATGTGCCATATTGCCAGGTGGGTTAGACAGATACCCTCAGCAGGGGTTTCAGTAACTGAACTTTTAGACTGATACCCTCTCTCATCAGGGGTTTTGGTATATTATAGAAGTCTTTAACTTGCTTAGATTGATTAATTCCTAAGTAGTTAAATTTTTTGGTGCTATTGTGAAAGGTATTTTTTCCCAATTTCTTTCTCACTGGTTTCATTATTAGTGTACAAGGATGCTATTGATTTTTGTGTATTGATTTTGTATCCTACTACATTACTAAATTTGGTTATTCATTCTAAGAGTCTTGATTTTTTTGGGGGGGTTCTATGTAGAGGATCAAGTCATCTGCAAATAATGATAATTTGACATCTTCCTTTTTTATTCACCTCCCTTTTAATTATTTTTCTTGCCTAATTGCTCTTGCTAATGTTTAAAGTACTATGTTGAACAGGAGTAGTGATAAGGTTTGTGTTGTTCCTGATTTTAAGGGGAAAGATCATTTAATATGATCTTGGCAGTAGATTTGTCCTAAATGGCTTTTATCAGAATGAGATATGGTTCTTCTATACATATTTTCTTCAGTGTTTTTATCATGAAAGGATGTTGGATTTAGCCAAGGGCTCTTTCTGCATCTGTTGAGATGATTATGTGGTTTTGGGGATTGTTTCTGTTTATGTGATATATTACATTCATTGATTTGCATATGTTGAATCATCCTGGATTCTCTGGGATAAAGTTTACTTGGTCATAATGTAAGATCTTTCTGATGATGTGTTACATTTTGTTTGCTAGTATCTTGTTGAGGACTTTTGCATACATATTCATTAGAAAGATTGGTTTACAGTTCTTTTTTGATTGTTTGCTTGGGTTCTTGTCTGGCTTTGGAATGAAGGAAATGGTAGCTTCCAGGAATGACTTTGGGAATGTGCTTTCCCTTTCAATTTCATTGAAAACCTTAAGGGGTATGTCTTGGTTACTTTTCTTTCGTTGCTGAGACAAAATATCCAATGCCCAGAATGAAGGAAGGAAAGGTTTATTTAGCTTACAGTTTGTGAAGGTTTCAGTCCATACTTGGCTGATTCAGAGGCAGAGTGGCACATGACAGAGGGCAAACGTTCATGGCAGCAAACAACCAGCAAAAGGGAGGAATGGCTGCAAGCCACCTCTTTTCTTCCCTTACATTGTAAACAGCCTACCCCTACCCAGGGGACGGGTAGCACTCATATAATCTCCATGCCCTCCTCTTCCACAGGCTCAGGATGTGTACAAAGAAAGCACCCTGGCTTCCTCCTGAGTCATTCAGCCAAACCTCTGGACTCCCTAAATTGACACAATGTATCAACCATAACAGAGTATTAGTATTAGAACTTCCCTGAAGTTTTTATAAAATTCAGCAATGAACCCATGGACTTGGACCTGGACTTTTCTTAGTTGATAAATTATTTATTACTTTGTCAGCTTCATTGCCTCTTATTGGATCATTCAAGGTTTAAAAATCTTGGTTCAGTTTTGGTAACTCATAAATATCTAGGAATCTATCCATTTTTCCTGTATACTATAACTTATTGTCATACAGTTTTTGTTTGATTTTTTGAGATAGAGCCTCACTGTGTATTTCAAGGTGGCCTTGAGCACACTGCATAGCCCAGCCTGGTCTCTAACTCATGGGGATCTTCTTGCCTCAGCCTCCCATTATAAGCATACATGCCAAGCAGTCATACATTTTTGTAACTTGTAAATAATGTTTTTTGCTTTGACAGTGTCCATTGTGATTTAACTTTTTTCATTTCTAATTGCATTGATTTTGGACTTTTTTCCCCTCTTATTTGGTTAGATTGGCTAAGAGTTTGTCTATTTTGTTTATTGTTTCAAAGAACCAATTCTTTGATTGATTCTCTTTTTTTTGGTCTCAGTTTCATTGATTTCTGCTCTAATCATAATTTCTTTCCTTGTACTAGCTTTGGGTTTGAATTGTTTTTGTTGGTCTAGGCTGTGGTACAACATTATTTGTTTGGGCATGCTCTGTTTTTGTGATGTGGGCCTTCACAACTATAAACATATGTCTGAGGACTGCTTTCATTGTGCCCCATGAGTTCTGGTAGTTGTACTGGCATTATCATTTAGTTCTAGATAATATCTTATTACTTCCTTGAGTTTTTCTGTAACACTTTTTTACTTGAGTGTATTGTTTAGTTTCAGGGCATTTACACAATGTCTGTGTTTTCTTTTTTTTCTTTTTTTGTCTTTTTGAGACAAGGTGTTGCTATGCAGTTCAGGCTGGCCTTGAGCTCATTTTGTAGCCCGGGCTGGTCTCAAATTTGCAACAGTCCTCCTGCCTCAGCCTCCCAAGTGCTAGGATTACAGGTGTGTGCTACCACGCCTGGTTCCCTCTGTGTTTTCTTTTGTCATTGATTTCTTTTTTGTTTTGTTTTCTTTTTCTGTCATTGATTCATTGATTTCTAACTTGATTGTGCTATGGTCTGGTAATATGCATGGTATAATTTTAATTCTTTTACATTTACTTAGTTTTTTGGGGGGGGGTAGGTTACAGGAATCAAATTCAAGACCTCACACTTGCCAGTCAGGTGCTGCACTGCTGAGCTCTATCCCTGGCCTAGTTTTGTTTTATTAACTAAAGTGTGGTCTATTTTAGAGAAAGTTCCATGCTCTGCTGAAAAGAATGTGTATTCTGTTCTTGTTGGGTAGAACACTCTGTAGATATCTATTAATTCTATTTGTTCAAAGGCTTTGTTCAATTCTGATATTTCTTTGTTGATTTGGGGTGTAGATGATCTATTTGTGACAGTGGGAATTAAGGTCCCCACATTACCTATGTTTATATTTATCCTAATCTTTATGTACTGTAGTATTTGTTTTATGAAGTTAGTGCAATGTTTGGTGCATATATGTAAATGATTGTTACCTATTCATGTTGGATTGCTCTCTTAACCAACTGCATTCAGCTCTCAATAACTAGAGTCCTTCTTTGTATCTTTTGAACACTTGTGGCTTGAAGTCCATTTTGTCTGAAGATAGGATATGCCTATGTCCTGCTTTTTTATTGGTACATTTTAGATACACAAAGTGATAACATTCATCATAGAAAATTTGTTCCTCTACATGATATATCTTGCTTCTTCTTTTTTCCCATTCCCCTTCCTTCCCTCCCCCTTCCCCTCCTTATTTACAAAAGCTTTGTTTCCATTTTTTCTCTTTCATTCTCCTGTCTCTTTCTTCCTTTCATCCTCCGCCTCCCTTGCTCCCCTTCTCATTTGAACATTTTCTTCCTTTTTCACAATAGCTATTATACATTTTGGTCCTTATTTACACTGAGTTTCTCACACCAGAGAAAAAATGCAGTATTTCAACATGTGTGCCTGATTTATTTCACATAAGAGTATGGTCTCAAAGTGCATCCATTAAGCTAGAAATATCTCAAGCCTATCCTTCTTTATGACAGAGTAGCACTCCGTTATATAAAAAGACCACATATTCTTTATCCATTCATCAGTTGGTGAACATTTGGATTGTTTCCATGATTTAGCTATTACAAATTGTGTTGCTATAAACATGGGTGTGCATATATCACTGTATGATGCTTTTAATTCTTTCAGAAGATACCAAGAAGGGGAATAACTGGGTCAAATAGAACCTTTAGTTTTAGTTTTTTGAGGAATCTCCAACTGATTTCCACAGTGGTTGCACCAGTCTACACTCCCACCAACAGTGGAGTTGGGTTCCTTTTTTCCCACAGCCCCACCAGCTTTTATTATTGGTTGGTTTCCTGATAATAGCCATTTTTTCTGGAGTGAGATGGAATCTCAGTGTTGTTTTAATCTGCATTTCTTGAATGACCAGTGATGTTGAACATATTTATTTGCCATTTCTACTTCTTCATCTGAGACATCTCTATTAATTTCAGATACCCATGTTTTGATTGGGTCTTTAAATTTGGAGGCTTGGAATAGCTACTCCTGCTTTTTTCTGGTTTCTGTTGCATGGAGTATTGTTTTCTTTTTTTTTTTTTTGCGGTACTGGGGATTGAACTCAGGACCTTGTGCTTGCCAGGCAGGCACTTATTCCACTGAGCTATATCCCCAGCCCTGGAGTATTGTTTTCTGTCCTTTGATTTTCAGTCTATGAATTTTTTTGCTAGGCAGGCGCTTATTCCACTGAGCTATATCCCCACCCCTTTTTTTTTTTTTTTGGCGGTACTGGGGATCGAACTCAGGACCCTGCGCTTGCTAGTCAGGTGCTTATTCCACTGAGCTATATCCCCAGCCCAATTTTTTTGAATCACATGTGTTTCATATATGCAGCATATTGTTGGATCATGCTCCCTGATCCATTCTGCCAGTCTGTTTCCTTTGGTTAATTAGTTGAGGCCATTTATATTGATGGTTATAAGTAATATGTATTGACTTATCCTGGTCATGTTATTTCCTGTTATTGGTTTCCTCCCCCATCCCATTTAATTACTTGCCTTGCCTGGTGAATTCATTCTTTTGCACTTTATGGAGTTGTAGTCCTCATATCTTTCTAGAGTGTCCTTCAGAAGATTTTGGAGTGTTGGTTACAAGTTTTTGAACTTCTTCAAGCATTCTTTGCCATGGAAGTACCTTATTTCTCCATCAATTTTGAAAAATAGTTTTGTGGGGTACATTAATTTGGTTGATTTCTTTAAAGGCTCAAAATAATTCACTCCAAACTTTCCTCGACTTGAGGGTTTGTGTTGAGAAGTCAGCTGTGATTCTAATGGGTTTCCTTTATATGTGATTTGCTTCTTTTCTCTAACAGCTTTAAATATTCCATTCTTGTGTTGAATTCCTGGAATCTTGACTATTATATGCATTGCTGTAGATTTTTTATCATGGCTAATTGGAGTTCTATATGCATCACTTAATGTATGTAAAATTCTTTTTCCCTGCTTGCAAAGTTTTGTGCCATTACTTCTGTGAACAGGTTTTTAATCTCATTTGTGCTATCTCCTGCTTTTTCACTGACTCTGATTAATTTTATGTTATTCTTTTTTGTATCACCTAGAGACTGTTGGATTAATTTTTCATGGTCTTTTTCTATTTTTAAGAAGTTTTTCTCTTTATGATTGCTAACTGCAATCCTGTCTCCTATATCTGAGAGTCCATTCCCACACTGGCTCATTCTGCAGTGTATACTTTCAGCGACATGTTTTAATCTCCTAGATATCTGTCTCATGGGTTCTATTTGTTTTCTACATTGATCATTCATGGTTTCCAACATTTTTTTAAGCTCTTCAATTTTTTTTTATCTGTACCTACACTAGAGTCACTAACCGTGTCTTTCTTTATGGTCACCATCTCTGTAGTTATCTGAGAATTACTTCTGATTTGATTTTTTTCTAGAGCCTCAATCATCTGAATTGTTGCTTCTGCTATTACCATTTCAGAGAATACAGGTGGGTGACTTTTAGGTTGTTCCACCTCATTGACCTTTGGAATTGCTTTTGGTGAACTGAAAGTCTGAGGTGGCAGATTGCTTAAGTGTCTTACCATTTTCAGTTTTTTAAATTTCTAGGTTGATGCATGTAGATTGCTTATGGCAGGTAGCTTTATTGCTAGTATTTAAAGCTATTCAGGAATGACTATTTCTCAGAGATTTCTTCCAATGAAATTTCTTCCAGCTGGTCTTTGAATTTTGAGTCTGTTGCAAGGTCTTACCTTTTTATTTTATTTCAGGTGAGAAGTTGCTATGTACTTGGCCTAACTCCTGGTTCTTTGACGCTTGCCTATAACATTGTTTATGACCCTCAGGCAGTCTCAGTCTTGGCATACCAAAGAGAAGAACTGATTAGAACAAGTATGTCACCTTGGCCAAAGTAGTACAACCAGCAATAACAACAGCATCAAACACAGCCTAGAAAATGAAAATTTGTGGTATCAATTTGCCACTTTTAAGCATATGAGCTAGATTTGTGGTTATATAACAAAATCTAAAACAAAGCAGAAAATTATATATAGTAAATATGCCCTTAATGTGGGAATTTTCTTCTCAGAAGAGAAAATTTAAAAGAAGTTAGGGGGAAAATAGAGAAATACAAGAAGAGGAAGAAATTAGAAGCAAGACTGGAGATCAAAGGAAGATTATGTGAACTTTTAGAAACTGGTGAAGAAGAGAGGAGGGAAAAACAGCGGAAAAAAATAAAAACAAGAACAGAGAAAAACACCATCAACAATACTACAAACAATGTTCACACTCATATGAAAACAAGAACAAATAATCAAGAAGGAGTCCAAAAGAAGACGAAAACAAAAAGTAGAAGAACAATCCACCTCAGGGTGGATCTCTGCTCTTATTGGTAAAGAGTGGGCAGATTTGTGTTGATTAATCCCAGCAAGCCACCCATAAGTTTAAAGTGGGGTAGTGGGATAATCCCTGCAAGCACGCACCTTTAGGTCCACTGCAGTTTAGGCTGGTTTCTCACTGTGAGACTGGAATCTGATTGGTTCAGCTTGTAACAGTCTGTGTGCCTCCTGCTAGTTTGAACTCAGCTGTCTT
Source organism: Dinomys branickii (assembly GCA_004027595.1). Classification (NCBI taxonomy): domain Eukaryota; kingdom Metazoa; phylum Chordata; class Mammalia; order Rodentia; family Dinomyidae; genus Dinomys; species Dinomys branickii. The sequence continues at coordinate 62,589 of PVLD010003400.1, forward strand.
TGCTCTCTTGAACTTGGCTCCATGACCTCCTGCCAACTCAGGTGCACCTAACCTTGACACTGGGAACTACTAGGTGGAACCAGCCCACAGCTCCTCTGAGTTCCAAACTCAGTTGGCCCCTCTCCAAGGTAGTCACTTGCCAGTCTGAATGTGAACAACTCACTAGCCACTACAGTCTGCTCCATTCCACTGGTGCATTTCTCTGTGGAGGCCACTGGGGTCACCAGTATTCACCACATGTCTGCAGGTGCTAGCTGCCCCTCGCAGCCCTTGAGCTGGGGCACAGAGAGAAAGCACTGCCTGTCACCTCCCTCTTGCATTGAGGTCTTTCTCTTTGCTTCTCCTGTGGGGAGCAAATTCTTGCTTCAGATCCTTGCTGGGTCCCAAGGACCCACTTCCATCTCCTTATCTTCCTCACATTGCTATATTCCAGCATCTGGACATGGAATCTCAGAGAGGCTGTTTCTCTGCTCTTCATCACTTTGCTATCTTCCACAAAGTTACATCTGCTTTTGGGGGGTTGCTCTTACACGGAATACTGTTTTCCAATCTTTGATTTTTAGTCTGGGAATTTGTTTTCAGGTTAAATGTGTTTCTTGTATACAACATACTGTTGTATTTGTTTCTTGATCTATTCTGCCAGTCTGGGTCTTTTGATTGAGGAATTCAGACCATTCACATTGAGAGTTATTATTGGAAGGTATTGACTTATTCCTGCTCTTGCCTTTTTTTTTCTGCTACTGATTCCCTATCTTTCCCTTCTAATTAGCTGCTTCTCCACCAGATATATTCATTCTATTAGACCTTTTATCATTGTTAACTTCGTTGTCTTTTTTAAGAGTATCCTCCACAACTTTTTAGACCGTTGATTTGTTGGTCACAAATTTCTTTGGGGCTCTTCACCATGAGAGTATCTTATTTCTCCGTCAATTTTTAAAGATAGTTTTTCAGGATATACTAGCCTCGATTGAAAATTATTTTCTTTTAGGGCTTGAAAATACTTCACTCCAAGCTCTCCTGGCCTTGAAGGTTTTTGTTGAGAAGTCTGCTGTAACTCTAGTGAATTTTCTTTTAGAACTGATTCATTGCTTTTCTCTAATATCATTTTAAGATTCTGTTCTTGTATTAGACTTCTAGGATTTTCATTATGATGTGTTGCAGAGAGGTTATTTTCTGATCATGGCTATTTTGAGTTCTATTTGTATCATTGTATTTGTATGTTAAATTCTTTTACCTTATCTGGGCATGGTGCATCATGTCTATAACCCCAGCATGTGGGAGGCTGAGGCAGGAACATCACTGCAAATTTTAAGCCAGATTGGGCTACATAATGGATTTAAGATCAGCCTGCACTACAAAGTGAGACCCTGTCTCAAAATAAAACAAAACAAAACAAAATAATCTTTTACTTTAATGTCAAGTTTTCTGCTATTATTTCAGTAAACGGTTTTGTAATAACGTATCTGATTTTTCACTCATTCCAATTAATCTTACATTAGTCTTCTTTGAGTCTTCTAGGAGCTTCTGGATATACCTTTCATGTTCTATTGTTTTCAAGGTTTCTCCCATTAACTGGTTACTAGTAATAGCCCTATGTTCTGGTTCTGAGACTCTGTTCTCACAATGGTTGCTTCTGCTGCCCATAATTTAACAGAATTTTTAATCTCTTGAATTGGTATTTTGAACCCTTTTATAGATTCTGTCTTTTCAATGCTGGTCATGCAAGTTTTGCACTGTTTTGGTTAGGTCTTCTACAGTTTTGTTAATATCTTCTTTAGACTTGCTGATGATTTTCTTTACTGGGCTCACTATCTTATTATCTTACTACTTATATTTTCTGTGAGCTTGTCAAATGCCTTATTGATCTGTTTTGTTATTTCACATTTCAAATAATTCAGGTGTGTGGGTTTTGGTTGCCTTCCTTTCCATGCACCATGGATCAACTTTGGGGGAGTTGGGAGTTTTTGGAGGCATTTTTTTGGTTTGTCTCCTCATGTTTCTTTGTTTGCTTTTGCTGAGGCTCCTGGGGTGATTGTAGTGGAAAGCTTTGTTTCTAGTGTGAAGACCTCTTTAGTTAATGTTTACTTTTCTGTGGTACTTCTGGGTGTGGCTAATGAGTAGACTTTGCCTCTGTCCCAGAATCCAGCCATTTCCATTTCCTTGAGATGGGAGGAGGCAGTACATTTGGCCCAGTACCCAGTTTTTCAGGAATAGATCTCAGCACTATTAACAACCACCAGGCCATCTAGTTACTGACATCTCAAGAAAACCAATTAATAGCAAGAGCTATATCACCTTGGCTATAGTAATAAAATTAACATCAATTATAGCATCAAATACAAAGTGAATATTTACAAACCCTAAGGACCAATAAAATACTTCCCTTGTGCCTAGAAAAAGAGATCTGTAATTGTGACATAAACACTAAGACAAACCAAATGTTGACTTACAATAAATACCTACTAAATGGAACAGCTTTGCCTTTACTGTCAGTAGCACTGTATTCAATAACAATGGTGTAAACTATATCTATACATTCATAAAGCTTGGTTATAGTTGTAAAGGTGGAGAGGATGGGTAACTTGATGAAAGAAAGTAAAATTTGAAAAATTAATCAATGGGATATGGGAAGGTGGAGAGGAAGGAGGATAAGGGTCATATTGAGGAGGAAAAGGAAGTGAGCAATAATAGAGAACAGTCCCTGGAAAGAACAAGCAAGAAAAAAAGAAAGGTAAACAGTGCAACAGTAGGAGATAAAGAAGAAAGAGAAATAAGTTGGAAGGGAAAAAGAAAAAAACTAACAGAAGAGAGAAAAAAGAAAAAAGGGAGAAAAACTACAACCCCTCCCCTCAAAATACTGATAAAAGCAAGATAAAAGTAATGCAAAATAGAAAAATCAATAAAATTGAATCAAAGAAAAAAATGCCTATGTTATTGAGTGAGTGTTTCCTTCCCAAGATCTACAGTCTTGGAATTCAGATGGTCATGATTTTCTCTGCCTTGCTGTAGGGCCTGTGGGTCTTTGAGGTGCCCTCCTTGTGCCTGAGGTCTCTGTCTTTGTTTCCCCACGAATGTGTCAATGTGCAAGTCAAGGGGTGTCCTTATTCCTGTTGGCCGATACGGACTTACTGTCCTCAGCTGTGGGGTCTGGCTGCTTCCTTCTCTTCCCAGGTGTTGTCTTTCTCTACGATGAGGTCAGCTGGTTGGTCCTCACCTCTGCTGCTCCTTGCTGTTGCTCCCCAGGGGCAGGCTGCTCCTACAGTGTGGGCTGAACTCCTGATAGAGTTCAGGCCAGGCTCCGATTTGCTAAGTTGCCCAGGCTGGCCTTAAACTTGTTTGTGGTGCATCTCTTGCCTCAGCCTCCTGAGTGCCACAATGACAGGCATGTATCATTGACTTTTTTTTTTTTTTTTTCATTACTGGGGTTGAACCTGGGGACTTCCCCACTCAGCTATGTCTTAGCCCTTTATTTTTATTTATTTATTTGTACTAGCAATTGAACTCGGGACCTTGTGCTTGCTAGGCAGGTGCTTGTGCCACCGAGCTATATCCCCGACCTTATTTTTAATTTTTGTTTGTTTGCTTTGTTTTTTGTACCTTCTTCTTGCCAGGCAGGTGCTGTGCTGCTATATTCCTTGCTATTTTAAATTCTGAGTTCAGGTTTCGCTAAATTGCCTAGGCATGACTTGAACTTGGCATCTTCCTGCCTTACCCTCTCAAGTGCTGGGGTTACAGGCATGTGGCTGATTTTTGATACACAATTTAGACCTTAATTTTAATTTCACGGTGCCTCAGTTTCCCCATCAAAATATATAAAGTGACACCAAGCCCCTACCTTTTCTTTATTCTTCAGTATTGGGGATTGAACCCAGGGCCTTCACATTGAGCTACATCTTTAGGCTTTTTTTACTTTTTGCCTTTGAGAAAGGGTCTCACTAAGTCACCAAGTTGCTCAGGCTGGGCTTTAACTTGAGATCCTCCTGCCTCAGCTTTCCAGAGTGCTGGATTTAGAGATGTGTGTTACCATACCCAACTGTGTATGGTTATTTAACAAGTCCAGTTTACCATGTCTCAGAACCTCTCAGTCACTGAGGGAGGACACATGTGTCTGGGGCCCTAGAACCTATGAGCGTGGATGTACCCCTTCTTGATGGTGTGACTTGGGCCTACTACCTTAGCTGTCTATGCCTGAGGTCTTCATCTATGAGAAGCAGCATTGCTTCATAAGGCTATGATTGGCGGTGACCGTCGGTACACGTAGCACAGACGTCCATGTGGCCTGCAGAACATGCCACTGTGACCTTATTTGGGCTCAGTCTTTGAGATATAACTAAATTAGGGTTCTTGGAATGAGGAGATCATTCTGGATTACCCAGGTGGGTTTAAAACAAATACCAGTGACAGCGGCGGCAGAGAAGACACACAGCCCTCCCAGTGGGAGAGGCGTGTTATTCAGCTTTCCCGTAGCTGGGACAAAATCTCTGACACCTGCAACATGAAAGAGGAGAGGTTATTTGGACTCATGGTTTCAGGGATCCCAGTCCATGCTCCGCTGGCTCCAAGGCAGGAATAGGAAGTTGATCCAGAAATCCACTGGGTGGGACGAAGGACAGCTGCCTCTTTATAGCAAGAGGAAGAGCCTGAGGAGAAGGGGCCAGGGACTAGATACAGTCCCTGAGGCCACGCCCCATGTCCACTTCCTGTAGCTCAGCCCCACCTCTCCACAGCCCGTCCAATGTGAGCTCATCAGCGGTCAACCCTCCCATCACCGCTGCAGGGCCTCTTACTTCAGTGCAGCTGACAAGATTAACTGGCACAGGAGGAGGAGAAGGCCATATGAAGACAGAGACTGCTTGCAGTGATGTGGCCACAGTTCCAGGGACACAGGAAGCCACTGGGTGCTACAGAGGGCAAGGAAGCATCCTCTCCTTGAGCTTTTGTGGGGAGCTTGGCCCAAGGAAATATCTTGATGTTTGGCTCTGGCTTTCAGAGGAAATTAATTTCTGCTGTCTTCAGCACCTCAGGTTGTGGCCATGTATGACACCAGCCTGGAAAGGTAACACAGCAAGCAAAGGAGGACTCTTCCTAAGTCTGTGCTCCATGAGAGTCTGCTACTGCCATGGTCAGCATGGTCTTATTCCTTGGGGGTGCTGAGCTGCAGTCCAGAGTGTGCTAGGCCTTATCCTGGGACCAGGGACAGCTCTGGGCCCTGCAGCCTTGAAAAGGATGTGGCTGCCTAGGTTTCCATGCCAGTGCACACTCCCTCCCTGGGGAACAGGAAGTTGATCCAGAAATCCAGGAGGCCTCTGGATTCAGGCCAGGTCCTCCAGCATGGCAGAACATCCGGCTACAGGGAGTCCCCTGGGAGCTGCTTTAGTAGGGCCTGGGAACGGGCCGTGGTCTCAGGGGCCTTCAAAGACCAGTGGAGGTATGTACCCCTCACAGAACCAGGATACAGTGTACCTTCTTGCCCAAGGCACCCTGTCCCCTGGAGGAAATGCCCACTGGTCCTCACCCTTGTCTAGGGTGAGCTCATCTCCTTGAAAGCCCTGAAGGCTGAGGCAGGCAAGTACTGTTTCCTTCAGCAAAAATCAAGGGCTTTGCTCTTAGGGGAAGATCGGGTTGAAATCCTAGGAATTTCCGAGAGGACCAGGCAGGCTTGAGAGAGAAGAGAAAGGAACAGGAGACTTAGAACTGGGGTCCAGCTGGGAAGTGGTATGAACCGGGTCTTTGGGCCTCTTTTGGTGCTTTGAAGGAGTAGCAGAAGGTGCTCAAGTTGTTTCTTTCTCAGCCCTTTGCTGAGACTGTCTTCTCAGGATCTCAAAGTACTTACAAGATCTCAACTGTGTCTGCATGGTGGGTGGATCACTGCTTTTTAGACATCAGCTAAAGCTCTGAAGGCTCTGACACTGGCTGCTGAGACATTTTGCAACTAGGGATATTACTTGTTAGTGATCATCTCTTCCAAACTTCAGGCTTTTGTAAAATGAGTTCCTTTTTTTAATGGACAAGTTCTCACTATGTAGTTCAGGCTGGCCTTGAACTCACTATGTAGCCCAGGATGGCCTCAAATACTCGATGATCCTCCTGCCTCAGCCTCCAGAGTGCTGGGATAACAGGTGTGCGCCAGCACACTGGCCTTGTAAATTGAGTTTCCTTAAGTGGCTGTACATTTAAAGGAAGACAATGAGGAAAGTAATCTCTACTTTCCTATGTTCTAAAGAAGTAGCCACTATATATTACTTGGGGTTTTCTATGTGCTGGACACTAATTTAAACCATTAACTATTTTATCTCATTCAATCTTTATAGCTACTCCTGTGATAAGTACTGTTTTTATTATTACATTCCTTTTACAAAGGATGGATTCAGATTTTATGACACCACGAAGTTTATACAATCAGGGAAGGTGTTCCTTTCTAAGGAAATTTAATTGCAATTATACAATTGTAAATAGAAAATTAAGTACAGATCCTCAGTCACTAAGGGGTCCTAAAGCTTGAGCTCCCTCGTCTTTCTGGCCTGGTTTGCACAGGCAGAAGTGAATCATCCATCCACCTCTTCCCTCTGCTGCCGTGGATCCTCTCCTTGCAAGGCCTCTGCTCTGTTCTCAGTTTCAAGGCTCAGTTTTAAGTCCCACCTGGCTGAAGGGTCATTTTAGACTATCCTGCGTTGCTGCCGGGAGCCTCTTTGCTATTTGCTTTTGTGGTGCTATGGATGAAACTCCAGCCTCTTGCATGTGGGTAAACGCAGTCCTCACTCCTCCCCCTCGTGTGTTTCCTGCCTTGCAAGGCCCTTCTCCCTTCCCTCCTGCCCAACAAGGGGCGATAACAGAGTTACTGGTCAGGCACTTGCAATGGACTGTTTAGCATCGTCTATGGATTGTCTCATTTAGTTCTCAAATAAACAAGGTGGTTGCTATTTTTCTCCAGGTACTGGGGATTGAAATCAGGGCCTTCACAGTGAGCTATATCCCTAATCCTTTTTAGTTTTCATTTTGAGACAGGGACTCTCTAAATTGCTAATTTTCCCTGGCTGGACTTGAACTTGTGACCCCCTTGCTTCTGATTCCCAGAGTGCTGGAAAGACAGCTTGGTGGCTGTTTTTATCATGTGTGCCCATTTCACAGAAGAGGAAATAAAGGCTACAGACTGTTAGGTCCCACAGCCAGGGTGTGGCTGAGCCAGGATTCCAGGGAAAGATAACAGTCTGCTCTTAACCTGTCTGATACCTTGCATTTCCTCCTCCTCCTCTCCCCTACTCTTCTTCCTTCTCTTTTTGTTCCTCCTTCTCTTGTTCCTTCTGCTCTTCCTCCTCCTCCTCTTCCTCCTTTTTCTTTTTCCACCTCCAGAGTCCAGCTATGTAGCCCATCCTGTCCTGGAGCTCACAATCTTTCCATCTCAGCCTCCCAAGTGCTAGAGTTGCCACACGCAACTCCTAATTTACCTTCTGATTAAAGTAGCAGCGCTGAGCCTAGGTGTGGTGGCACAGGTCATAATTCCAGCATTTGGGAAGCTGAAGCAGGAGGATCACTGTGAGTTCAAGGCCAGCCTGAACTACATAGCAAGACCCTGTCTCAAAGAAACAAAACAAAACAAAAAATAGCTAAGTAGCTAACTAAATAAGTAAATCTATCAAGCAGCATGACCATTGACTTATCCTCCTGATGGCCAAATGCTAGGACAGAGTGGGTTAGCAGAAGAGGAAGCTGCTCGGCAGGGGAGGGGCTGGGACATTTAGAAAGGGTTTTGTCTCACTAGGTGCTGTCCTTGGGATAGAATGGGGCCCTTGGGTTGCTAGCTTTGGGCAGAAGCTCCCTGCCCTGGGCCTGGCCCACATGCCCTGCCGTGACCAAGGAGGATTCTGCCTGAGCTTTCTTCAGGCGCCTGCAGAAGTCACGTTATTCTGATTTCCCCTTGGCTCTCTGTCTCTAGAAATCTTGCCTGTTTTCTACTTTCTATAAATGTTCCCAGGCCCCCTGGGACTCAGACTACAGTCCAAGATCTACCATTCTTGCTTCCGGCTGGGTGACTCTGAGGGAATTTGGGGTCCCCGTGCGCAGCAGGGAGCCCTCTGAGCGGGCACAGGTGCCGTCCCCTGCAGGCAGTTCCTCAGGCTCCACCAGCTGCGCCACACTGTCTCGGGTGCCCTGCTGCCTCCTCATCTGTGTTAACTCCCTTTGTGCCCGCAGCAATCCAGCTGGGCCTCCCTGGACCTTCACGCTTGTTTAAATCATTCAAACTGACTTTCTCAAAAGGTACACAGTGGCCCTTTGAATCCTCTGAAGGAGACCACTACGAAGAAATTACAGAACACATGTGGATCTTTTTCTCTTGTCATTATTTCCTTAGAAGTGCAGTACAGCACTATTCACGTAGAGCTTATATATTCGATTTTTTAAGTTTGCAGAGAAAATTTTAAATGTAAGAGAGGAAGTGTGTAGGTTATATGCAAACACTACATCTGTGTTTTTAAAAGAGGAGCTGTATTAGGGATTAATCCCAGGCTCAAATGCGCTAGTCAAGGGCTCTCCACTGAGTCATATCCTCAGCCCGGGGCTCTGCTATTATTTTTTATAAAAGATGTGAGAATTCTCAGATTTTGGTGTCTGGGAGGAGTTTAGGAACACATTCCCCACAAATACCAGGGGATAGCTGTTTCAAAAAATATTAGCTGTTGCTGGAAATGGTGTTGCATGCCAGCGATCCCAGCTAGTCAGGAGGCTGAAGCCGCAGGATTTCAAGTTTGAGGCAAGCAGAGGCAACTTGTCAAGAACCTGTCTGAAAATAAAGGTACAATAAAGGGCTGAAAGCGTAGCTCAATGGAAGATGCTTGCCTGACCCGAGCGAAGCCCCGGGTTCCAATCCCCAGTAATGCAAAAGTAAATAGATGGGTTAACTGTTCTGACGGGTGCTTACCTCATTGTCCTTGTATTAGGGATGAGGAGATGGACCCTCCATTGGACTAAGACTGTGCTTGGAAAAGTCCTGTCCCCTCTCCTGCAGCCCATTTCCCTCTCTGGAAGAGATCCACCCAGCACGAGGTTTGTTTGTCTTTCCAGATGCACTTTATGCACACAAAAGCCAGTGTGTATAAACAGTGCCCCTCCTTCCGCTGTGTGGGGCGCATCCCCATCCCACACCATTCTGCACCTGGCCCTTTGTAACTAATGCTCCATCCGCGCGGTTCTTTTAAAGGAACCAACACTTGCAGGCTATGAGCAGGTGGCAGGCCCGGGTCTCTTCGAATGCAAAGCCTTGGCCTGGCCCATTCAGGGCCGCTCCTCAGTGAGCCTGGGCAGCTCCCACGGCCACACCTCCCGGTGCCAAGGGAGCTGGGAAAGGACCAACCAATGGCTGGGCCTGGCAGAGGGTTCGAGGACCTGGAGAGAAAAAGGTTTTGTTCTCTGCCTCCTGAAGACTGGCAGGGGTTGGCTGCTTGGCTTTCTCTCTACCCGCTCTGAGAGCAAAAAAAGTTTTCTCCTCCTGCCAAAACCTGATGGCCTCCTGGTGGGTCCCGTGGTGAGCCCCTGAGGGCCTGGCTCCCACGCTGGGCCTCCTTTTGATGCCTTCGAAGAAGATGGCAGCTGCGGGGTCCCTGCCAAGGCCTTGGGATGCAGCCTCCCTGGGAATAGTGCATCTTCCCCATCTGGGCAGGAACACTCTGTGCCCCTGCTCTGTGCCCTGGTCTGTGCCAGCTGGCCTGACGCGGATAGGCCTGGGCTGGGGTGGGGCTGTCATTGGGAGCTAAGTGTGTACTTACGCTTCCTCTACAAAGAGCCTCCCTGTCACCCGCTGGCTGCCTTCCCTCAGCTCTGCTGTACCCAGAAATGGCTCCATCTGAAAGTCTGCAGGGCGGCTGCAGGCAGCTTCCGGTGCCCGGCTGGTCTGGGTGCCTGCTGCCCGCACTACCTAGGCAGGCTGCTTGGCAGAAGGAAAAAGTGGGACTGAGTTGGCTTGGAAGGATTTCCCCAGGGAACCGGTGCCTCTGGGCTCTCAGGCAAGGCATGGGACAGCTCTGTCCCTGAGCACACAGCCCACAGATGTCTGTACCCACGCCCCCACGCCCCCCCACCCCCAACTGTGCAGTGGCCCAAGGTGGGGGAGGGCAGAAAGGGGAACCCTGGGAGGGGAGGGGGCCCTGGGGGAGCCGGTGCGGGGGGGGGGCTGACAGTTACCCCCTGGGAAGTGGGGGCCAAACCCAGCCCTTGGTATCTTCCCCAGTGAGCCTGTCCTCTGGGAGATGGCAGCCAGGGGCATCAGTGCTTCGGATGTAGGGCCTGTTTGGTGAGCACTGTGAGTTGCAGTTGGTGTCCCACCAACCAGGGGCCTGGCAAACGCTGCATCCTCAGAAGGAGGGGTGAGAATTGAATGAACCGTCTGTAATTTTCCGGGGCCATTTTGCAGGTGGGGGTAACTGCTCTGGTTCCACTGTGGCTTCTAATTACAGGGTTCCGCTGGTTTTCTGGATCACTCCGCACCTTTGTGGTGGAAAGGGGGCTTTTAGCATAATAATGAGCCAAGTTGAGTTAGCAGAGGGGGCGGGAAAGATCCTCTTGGCGTATGGGGGAGACCGGAGTCTGGCCTGTGTGCCTTCAGCCTCCCACCTAGGAGGGAGCCGGGAAGAAGATTCTGGTCCTGGGCCACACCTGGCAGCTATCAGGTCCGTGCTTATAGGGAGGACAAAGAGGGACGGGGGACTAGAGAGAAAAAGAAACCAGGGTCTCTGTCCATGTCTGCCCTTATGGAAAAATAAGCTTTGTCATGTTCAGGGAAGTTCGTGATTAATGAATAAAGAAGGTTGTAGTAGTAGGAGTAGTAGTACTGGAGATTGAACCCAAGACCTTGATGCTAAGCTACATTCCACGTATATTTGAGAAATGCTCTGGATAAATTGCTAAATTGTCTAGATTTGGGCTTGAAGTTGCCGCTCTGCTGCCTCAGCTTCCCAGAGTGCTGGAATTATAGGTGTGTGCCTGCTATTTTGAAATACACAATTAATTTTTATCAACCATAGCTGTCTTGCTGTACTATAAAACTGAAGGAGTTATTCCCTCATTCAGTTGCATCCCTGTATCTGACCACTGATGGATGAATAGGTAAAGAAAATGTGGAGTACATACACAACGGACTACTTATTCTGCCATGATAAGAATGAGATCCTGCTATTTCTGGCAACACGGATGAGCCTGGAGCACACTGTGTTAAGTGAAATGAGTAAGGCTCAGAAAGACAGGTCCTGACACATTTCACGCATGTGTGGAAGATGACAGCTGCTCTCAGAGAAGCTGAAAGTAAACTTGCCAGTGGCCAGGAGGGGGGAAGGTGGTGGAAGGAGGATGTAACACCTTCTGGGTAATTGCAACTGGGGACTAATTGGCTGGGCATATGGCTAAGATTGGACCTTTTGGTGGGAGGAAACTAGAGTGGTGAATGGTCTGATCCCTGGGGTAGGGATGGGAATTTGGGGTCTAGGGCAAAGAGCTTACCATGGTAAGGTGAGCAAAAAGTAGGAGATGGAGTGACACAGATGTCTCGTTGGAGGCTAGTTCTAGGTTAAGCAAGAGCTGAAGAACAGTGAACCTAAGAAAAATGATTGAGCACCCACTGTATGCCAGGCATCGCATTTCCAATAAGGCTCATTTCCCTCAAGGAATCACTGGTCTTGTGGAACAAGAAAAGAGAAGGGAACAAAACCAATTTTAACTCCTATGTACCTGGGATTGCACAGGTAATAGTTACTTTCTTCTATATCAGCCTTTTGAGAAGTGTGTGAGTCAGAGAGGTAGGACTTTGCCCTGAGCTTGCCCCATGGTAGCTTCATGGGCTGAGGCCTATGTGCTCACCCAGATGCCTCCTACCTCTTTTAACACTTTGCTGGTGTCCTGATATTATGTGTGTGTGTGCGCACATACATGCATGCATACGTATTACTGAGGCAGGAGATTAGGGTATGGCAGACTGGCTAGGCAAGTGAATGTGATCTGTCAATGACAGAACAGTTCCCCAAGCCTTGCACCTGGGACCAATCAGAAAACTCTCTTCAGTTTTCTGAAGAACTCAAACAGTTTTTTGATTGGACAGCTTGGAGGTGACCTCAGCCTGAGGAGTGGGAGATAATGAGGATGGGTACCTTTACGTAGCCATTTATCTGTTTCACAGTGTATTTCTTCTCCTACTTTTAATTGGCCTGAACTTGCTCTGCAGAGCACATTTCTTTTCCTATCTTTAATAAATATAAACCCTTGCTACCTTTTGTGCTTATTTTGTCCAATTCTTTTTTCAGAAAGGACCTCTAGAAGGAGTTCCCAGAACCCCAGAACCCCAGAACCTGGCTCACAGTACTGGTGGAGACTGAACCCAGGGTGTTTGCACTGAGCTACCTCTTCAGCTCTTTCCATTTTTCTTTATTTCGAGACAGAGTCTAAGTTGCTAAATCGTCCAGACTAGACTCTAACTTTTGATCCTCCTGCCTCAGCCTCCCAGCATGCTGGGGTTACAAGCATGCATCACTGCTTGTCCTGAAATTCTTAATCATTTCTGAACGAAGAGCCTAGCACCTCATTTTGCTCTGTGCCCAGCCTGGTTACACGTCCTGATATTCCTGGGATGACTAATGTTACTCAAAGCCTCTTGGTTTCCTTCTGCCCCTTGAGTCCTTGAAGTGTTTTGGGGGTGCTGGGGCACAGGTTGGGGAGGTCACCTTTGCATCTTTGCAGGGGGCACCCACATTTCCCAGCCAGAGCTCCCCCCTTAAGGCTGATGGTTTGCTTGTCTGTCTGTATAGGTCAACTTGCTCCTGGGGCACTATTCCAACAGCCAGGATGCTTCTTGGAGCTTAAGTTCCACACTGAACACTAAGATCCAGGAAGCAGGAGCCCCTTCCCCATAGCCACCTCAGCTTGGGACCCTTCCTTTCCTGGCAGGCCAAAAGGTGTCACAAGGGTCAGCTCAGTATGGAGAAGGTGGCCTCATACATAATGGGAGTTTCTCCTCCTCAAGGGCTTAGGGTTGGGGAGATATGGGGGTACTTAACTCAACAAGTACGAACTATAGGGTTGGAAAAATGAAGAGGGTTTTTGCAACTCATTTTGCTTGTGAGACTTTATTTTATTTATTTATTTATTTTTAGATAGGGTCTCTCTATGCCGTGCAGGCTGGCCTTAAACTTGCTTTGTAGCCCAGGCTGGCCTCAAACTTGTGGCAATCTTCCTGCCTCAGCCTACTGAGTGCTATGATTGCAGTCATGTGCCACCATACCCAGCTGATTATGAAATTTTTGAAGGGACCTAGGCCAGATACACCAATTTGCCCTGGCTGAGGGCCACTGAAATGTCTGGCAAGGAGTGAGTTTAAATTCTAGGTTCCAGAGAGATAAATAAGTTAGTCTTGAGGATGGGCGGAGGAGGAAGGGACTCTGGTTCAAGACCTTGCCCAGGCAGTTCCACTTCCAAGGATGAGAGACACCCGGAGATGATGGCAGGAAGGGCTTGGAACAGGGTTGACCCCTACCAGCCCTGTAAGAAGGGATTAGTGTCTTGGGATTGGGGACCCAGGCTCTGTTGAGAACTAGCAGGGGAAACAAGAGCTAGTGCAAACCAAGCTTGGTACGAAAATAGCTTTTCCCCTACTCTCTTACTATCTGTACCTGAGGACTTATAAATTAAATTGACAAAAGCAGATTAGTAAGAGAAAAGTGTTTCCACATGTGTGAACACCAATACTCAGGAGTGCTCAGTGAGGAGTAACTCAAAGGTATATTAGTAAGCTTTTTAACTATAACTATAACAAAATACATGAAGCAGCTGACTTTATAAAGATAAAAGGTTAGAACTCACAGTGCTGAAGGTTCAAAGGCCAAGATTAGGTGGCAGTTGGAACAGGAAATCAGAAAGACCAAGCCAGGGCATGGCGGTGGTGGCTATAATCCTAGCACTTGGAAGGCTGAAGCAGAAGGATTGCTGCAAATTGGAGGCCAATCTGGGCTACATAGGGAGTGTGGCAAACTTAATCCTACTGCCATGTTGTTGGAGGTGGGGTCAAACAGAAGGTATTTGATCATAAGGCCTCTGCCCTCATTAGAGGATTGATGGCTTAGGGTTGTGAGTTTGAACTCTACTTCCTCTCTCTTGCATGTGATTTCTCTCTCCTCTCTCATGTTCTGTGTGCTCTTCTGCCTTGAACTAGGGATTCTCCTACCTCAGCCTCCCAAGCAGCTGGGATTACAGGTATATACCTTCATGCACCCCTCAGTTTTAGGCATTCTGTTATACCACCACAAAATAGACTAAGATATATAGTACACCTAACTTGGTAGGAACAGAATGGGAGACAGAGGCTCTTATATAAAGAACAAATAGAAGTCTTCAGAAAGGACAAATGGAGGGGCTGGGGATGTAGCTCAGTGGTGCAGCGCCTGCCTGGCAAGTGTGTGGTCCTGAGTTTGATGCCTGGTACCCACAAAATCAATAAATCAATAGATACAAATGAAAGGAAGGACCAATGGGTTTCTGGGAGAGTAAAGCGGAGATCAGAAATGTTTGCATACTGCTTGTCTAGGAGACATGAATGGTCTTTCTGTCTTGCGGCAGAAAACTCCTTCAGGAGGACAGTTAGGTTAGATTTACTCTTTTTTTTTTGGAGACAGGACCTCACTGTGTAGTTCAAGCTACCCTTCAACATACTATGTAGGCCAGGCTGGCCTCCAACTTGTGGCCATCCTCCTGCCTCAGCCTCCCAAGTGCTGAGATTACAGGCATATGCCACCATGCCTGGGGATGGTGGGTTTACTCCTGGTCTCTTTGCTGGGAGTAGACCCACTCCCGAGCACAGAATGTATGGGAATCCTGCATGCAGAAGTTTCTGCTCTTATTCAGATAAGGGAAGTTGCCATAACTGTTGAGTCCCAAATAGCCTCAGCTTAAAATAATCCTTATGCAAACTTCAGTCTGAGTAGGTCATCCCATACTGCGGGGTGGGCACTCAATAGATGTTATTAAATGAATGCGAGTATAAACAGAGCAGGGCTGGGTGGGGAAGTTTTTTTGTTTTTGTTTTTGTTTTACTTTTGTTCTTTTCTTATTCTTCCCCTCTCTCTCCCCTCCACCTCTTGGTGATATTAGGGATACAACCTCAGCCCTTTTTATTTTGTACTTTGACAGGGTCTTACTAAATTACTAAGCTGCTGAGGCTGGGTACAAAATTTTGACCCTCATGTTGCAGTTTCACAGAGTGCTGAGGTTACAAGTGTGCACTACTATGCCTTCCTGGGACACTGATGTGTATGTGTGTGTGTGTGTGTGTGTGTCCTCAGGATCCAACTCACAGCTTTGCACATTCAGGCAAGCACCCTGCCCCGAGCCACATCCCCATCCTGGAGCCACTGCTTTATGGCCACGCCAGCAGCACAGGCATTTGGACACTGGGATGGAGTCCAAATTCCACCCCTTGGCGAGGTCCCTGTGCAGCCCTGCTGGGCTCCCTGGACTCAGTAGCATGTTTGGGAATTGGCAGAGGCTGGGCCCACCCACCCTGCACCTGGCACCTCTGCTTTCCTGACATCTGCTAGGACTCAGGAGTTGATTCCAAAGAGCCTTTGAGGCCAGAGCTGCGGAGCAACAGGCTTGGAACAGGAAATCAGAAGTATCAGAAATTGAACCAGGGTCTTCACCATGAGCCACATCCCCAGCTCCCTACCCCAACTTTATTTTTATTTTGAAACAGGGTCTTGCTAAATTGCTCAGGCGGGGTTTGAACTTGTAGCTCTCCAATCTCAGCCTCCTAGAGTGCGGGGATTACAAATCATAAAGCTTAAGTCTCCAATTCACGGGCAGGGGTTGACTTGGTCTTGGACAAAAAGGCGGGAAATGAGTGTCTCACATATTCTGCTGGCGCTGCTTTCCGGCTTGCAAAGAGGCCAGTGGGTAGGGAAAGAAGACAGCAAGCGCTCCTGAAGGTCTGGGGTCTGTGTGGTAGAGCGGCCCACAGCCCGAGTGCAAGGCCCTTGGCAGGTGAGAAGGAGGAGGGTGGGAGGCTGGCGCTGGGTGGGGTGAACCTCACGGCTGCCTGGCGCCGCCCTGCCCCGCCTGGGCTCCTGCTGCCCACCCCCTCCAGGGTGTTGATTTCGGAGACAGGACGCAACGTTCTTCCTGTGGACTCGGGCGTGAGATGCGCTGTCCAGATGTCCAGCTGGCCCAGTGAGAAGCTTCGAGCAGCTCCCCATAAAAATAGCCTCTGGCTGAGTTTCTCTTCTGCTGCAGATGCAGCGCCAGCACTGCTGTGGGCCAGTGGGTGGCCTTGGCCAGTGTCTGGGAAGGAGGAGAGATGACTTTCTTCTCTCTCTCTTCCCTCTTTTTTGTAGTGCTGAGGGTTGGACCCAGGCCTTCCCACTAAGTTACGCCCCCAGCCATCATCATCATCGTCATGAGCACCGTCACCCTCATCTTTGACACTGGGTCTTGCTAAGTCGCTATTTCCCAGGCTGGGCTCAAACCTGAGATCCTCTTGCCTTTGAGATCCTCCTGCCTCAGCTTCTCAGAATGCTGGGATTACAGCCATGCACCACTGTGCTGGGTTCAGGAGATCACTTTTAAAGAAATAAAATAAATGGCACTTCTCAGCTGTGAGTGGGACACCAGGCATGGGCTCCAAGTGTCAGAGCTGCAGGCGTTCAGAGAAGGGGCACTGAGATGTGGCTGACCGAGGCGCCTGAGCTCGCTGGTGGTCAACAGAACCCTTCCCGGAGGTATGGAAAGTCCCATAAAGGAGGCTCAGATTCTGACCTGTGAGAAAACACGTTTGCATTTTCAGACTAAGGCGTGTTTATTCCCAGCCTGGCCGCTGGCCCCTGGCCTCTGGCTGGGGAACAAAGGGGAGTTGTGTGGTCCTGGGTTGGGATGTTTGCAGCTGCTACTGTATATGCCCAGAGCTGGCTGGAGGTGTGGGGGTGAGGTGAGAGGGAGCTGCGTCGGGGGCTGCTGGGGTCCTGCCCACTGTCCCCACGCCGGGACAGGCATCCTGGAGATGGGTAGGCCTGAGGTTGGGTGTCCTTGCTGTCCCTTTCACATGCTATTCTCCAGACACTGCTCTGAGCTTAAATTCCGTCTCAGTCTCAGGGAGCGTGTTTGCCAGAACCGCAGCCCTGGCCCACCCCACCTCACGCCACCCCAGTGCACGCAGAGCTCTGTCCCTTACAGACAGCATCCTTACCCTGAAAACATGTTTTCTCTCTCTCTCTCTGTCTCTCCTCCCTACCCCTCCCTTTGCTTTCTCCCTCCCTCCCTCTCTAGGGGACCACATCCAGGACCTCACCCCGGCTAGGCCAGGGCCCTAACCCTGAGCTACACCCCAGCCCTCCATCTGCTGTTCTCTCACGCCCTGGTTCTGAGAGGACACATTTCATCCCTTCAGTGACTGTCTGAGCGGAGCTTCCCTTGTGCTGAGCACTGTGTCCAGTCCTGAAGACAAGGTGATGACACGGTTTAGGACAGAAAGACGGGTAATAGGCAACTGATTTCAACATATTCCACTGACTCAGTTGCTCTGGCTGGGGGTGACACTCGACTCCCCACTCCCTTTTTTTTTTTTTTTGAGATAGGAGCATGCTCTGTAGTTCAGGCTGGTCTTAAACTTAGTGTGTAGCCCAGCTTGACCTCTAACTTGCAGCAATCCTCCTGCCTCAGCCTTCAAGTGTTGGCATCAAAGACATGTGCCACCACACCTGGCTTTAATTCCCCTCTTACCTACCCCACACCAGGTGTCTGTTGATTTAACTTCCAGAATATGTGTGGAATTCATCCTCTTTTATCCAGCCCCACTCCTTTCCCTCCAGGCTGAGGAGCCATGGTCTCTCTCCCTGGCCCTGGTGCCAACCTCCTACCTGGCTTCTGTGCCCCATGTCCCACACATGGCAGCCAGAGCCATCTTTCTTGGTTGTTTTGCAGTATTGTGGTTTGTATCCAGGGCCTTTACAATTAGCTGCATCCCCAGCCCCCCCCCTTTTTTTTTTCCCAGACAAGGTCTTGCTACACATTCCCAGGCTGGAAACTTATGATCCTCCTGCCTTTCTTCTCCTTAAAGCCCTTCAGTGGAATTTCTTCAAATGTAGACTTTCATTTTTTTTTGTTCTGTTTTTTCTGTGGACCAAACTCAGGACCTTGCACTTGCCAGGAAGGCACTTATTCCACTGAGCTATATCACCAGCCCCAAATGTAGACTTTCACAGACGGCAATGCAGATGCAAAACATTACACGAGAACCTGGATGTAGTAGCTCCTTGATGGAGCACTTACCTGAGGCGCATGTGTGAGGCCCTGGGTTCCATCGCCTGCCCCACAAAACAAGCAAACAGCAAATAGCAACAAAAACACAACACAAATCCTGAGGGCACAGCTTGATGGATTTTCATGAAGTGCACAACTATGTGACTCTCTAGGACCAGACTAGCAAATAGAACATTTCCAGCCCTCCCGACCCTGGGGCCTACCAGCCCTCCTTTACGGGCAATCACTACATCAACTTCTAGGCCACTGATTTTCTTGCCTGACTTGGATTGAGGGTGGGGCCTAGAGATTGAACCTAGAGCTTTTGCATTGAGCTATATCCTTAGCCCCTTTTAAATTTTATTTAAATTTTATTTTTTGTCTTTTTGAGACAGGGTTTCACTATGCAGTTCAGGCTGGCCTTGAGCTTTCATTGATCCTCCTGCCTCAGCCTCCTGAGTGCTGCTGGAATTACAGGCGTGCGCCACTGCCATGTCCGCCATCCTTTTTTATTTTTTGAGGCAGGGTCTTGTTGTGTTTCTAAATTGCCCAAGCTGGGGTCTCATGCTTGGTGCTCTTGTGTCAGCCTCCTAGAGCACTAGGATCACACACAGGTGTGCGCCACCACACCCGGTTTGACTTTGCCCTTTGTATAGTACGCAGAATTACAGGACACGCACACCTTTGTGCCTGGTTTCTTTGGCTCAACCTTTTGTTTGCTGAATGAATGGTAAAGGCTGCCGCTTTTGCTGGCCTCAGTGATGTACGCCTGCAGTTCTAGCTACTCCGGAGGCTGAAGATCTAACGTTTGAGTTCAGCCTGGGCAATTTAGAGAGACTCTGTCTTAAAATTAAAAATGAAAATAAAGGGCTAGGGATGCAGCTTATTGCAAAAGCTTTAGGTTCAATCCCCGGTACTGAAAGAAAGAAAAGTGTAGATTTTTAATCTATATGCAGAAAAATAAACTCATCTACCCAACTGGAGCAGTTGGAACACTGGCAGTATTTCTATAGCTGAGCAGGCACAGACCTTCCAGTTCAGCCATCCCAGGTATATTTCAACAGGTAGTAGGTGTATGTTCACTGAAAGATAGCTACAAAAATGTTAATATTGGATCTACTCTAGAAACCAGCAGGAAGGCATAGTTAATAGCCCATTTTGCAGATGAGAAAACTGAGGCTCAGAGAGAAGTAGGAGCACTTGTCCAAGTGCTTACTTGGTTTAGACAGAAGCAGGACTCAAATCAAAGCACTGTCTGGCCCCTGTCTGACTCCGAGGCCTCTTGTCAGTTCAATTATATTGGCCTTTGTGTTCTTTGTTATTTAGCCAACGTGTGTCTTTCTCAAGACTAGTTTTTAAAAAATAAATTTTACGGATCGGGGTGTAGCTCAGCAGTAAAGAGCACCCCTAGCCTGCCTGAGGCCCTGGGGTCCATCCACAGAAACCCTGAAGAAAGTCTGAAATTTTAGATTTGTGTCAAATGTAGCCGGGTGTGGTGGTGCATACCTGTAATCCAGCACTTGGGAGGCTAAGGCAGGAGGATCCTGGGAGTTCAAGGCCAACCTGGGCTACATAGTGAGTTCAAGGCAAACCTGTACTATAGCCAGACCCTGTCTCAAAAAACAAAACAAAAAAGAATTGTATCAAATGTATAGAAAACTTTTTTTTTTCTAGAAAACTTGTAAAGGGCCTGAGGGTAAAACTCAGTGGCAGAACACTAGGCTAGCACGGGTAACACCCCAAGTTCCACCCCCAGCACCCCCAAAAATCATCAAATTTAGAAAAATACTTGCCAAGGGAGTTCAGAGTCCCTGTGTACACCCAGCCTGTCTCCCCCTTTGTGACTATCTGGTGTTACCGAGGATGTTTGTTACAACTCCAAAACTGGACTGGGCACATTCCTACTGACTGACCTTTGTGTTTCACTTGGATTTCCCCAGCTTTTGCACTCATGCTTCTTCTGTGCCCAGGTCCCAATAGCATCCCGTGTGACATGTAGCCATTGTGTCCCCCCGGCCTATGACAACTTCTCTACTTGCCCTATTTTTGATGACCTTGACAGTTTGGGAGAGCCCCAGGATGGTATTTGTGGATGGACCTCAATCTGGGTCTCTGGTGTTTTCCTAGACTGGGGCTCTGGGCTCTCAGGAGTAAGATCACAGACAGGAAGTGCCGCTCTCTTCTTATGACATTGGGGCCCCTGATAGCAACCTTTCCCTGATGTCTGTTCTGGCCCTTGGTCAAGGGGCCCCTCCTGCCTTCTCTACACTCTGCTCTCTGGAAGCAAACTACTGAGCAATGCCCAGGAGAAGGATCTGCAGGAGTGATCTGCAGTTGTTCTGCAAGGGAATGAGTCTCTTTCTCCACATCTTTTCTTTCGTTCAATTACTTATTAAACCAGTATGGACCCATCGCTATCTATTGTATTCTTTGGATTATAATCCAATATTACATTATTTATTTTGTTGCTTATGTCTTTTTTTTTTTTTTAATGTACTGGAGATTAAGCTCAGACCCTTTGCACTGAGTTACGTACCTACATATCGCTCAGCCTTTTAAATTTTTTATTTTGAGACAGGGTCTTGCTAACTTTCCCAGACTAGGCTCTAATTAGTGAGCCTCCTGCCTCAGCCTCCGCCTCCCAGAGTGCTGGGATTACAGGCCCGCGCCACCACACCCAGCTTGTCTTTCCAGTTTTGATAACTGAAAATCCCTTCTGGTTAGCTCTTGCACCCACTGATGCATCCTTGTCCCCCTAACCTTCCCCCTCTTTCAGTGCTGGGCGTGAAACCCAGGGCCTCCCACATGCTAGGTAGGGCTGTCCCAGTGAAAACACCCCAGCTGTCCTTTTGTCTCTGAAAGGACCTTCTTAACTTTTTGTTTTTAGAAGCTCCAGGCTTGTCTTGTATCTTCCTCTAGCCTTGGAGTTAGCAGTTCGTGCAATGAATCCTGGTCCTTTTGGGTGGAGAGTGGTAGTAGAGACCACAGTTTGAGCAGTGGGACACTCATGGCTGGTCGGGTGTTCCCACTTCTACATCCTCTAAGCAGCTACAGCTAGGAACATGCATGTGCTTCTCACTGTGTCTCCCACACAGCCATCAGGGTTCTTGTATGGAAGTTGGACTCTTTAGACTCATTCAGTGCTGCCTGGTTTGTTCCAGCCTCCCGTTAACCCCTTTCCTCTCCAACAGCGGGGAAAATGGCTCCCCTTCAGCCCTGTTTACCTGTTTGCCCCTCCCTGTGCCCAGGCTAACAGCTTTGCGACTGTACCCTCACTTCTCCATGGGCACCTTCAGTTCTTTCGGTCTTCAGCCCTGTGGTTTCCAATCATGGTGCTGCTCCGCCAAACTTACCAAGTCGATTCTTTTCTCCCCAGGTACTTTCAGGGAAGTTTATAGCTATAATGGGTTAATATTGCCTCTTAGTTATTGCAGACTGATCAGGCCCACAATCTCCCAAACGAGTGGACAGCAAAGGCTTAAATAAATGAGACAAGTGGTATGATTTTAGGGCTCCAGGAGGTTCAAAACCGTCTAACAGGGTTCAAGATTCTCTGGGGGCTGAGACAAAGAACTTCTCTGGGTGGTCCATGTGTATTTGGTTTTCAAACAAAGGAGGGGGTTACTGAAGAAAACACAGGAATCTGAGAGGAATCTAGCTGGACCTTGGGAGACAGTTTTCCAAGTAGTAAATTATACCAATCAGGAGAACTGTCTTCTCTTTAGGTTGACATTTGTTGTAGGAGTGTGGAGCCTGCAGCTGCGGTCTCCTTTCAGTCACCTGGGGTTGGAGCCAAACATCCTCAGCTGTGGCCTTATCTCATCCTTGGAGGTGTCACAGCTTCACAGGTCAATACAGGCCTCAGCGGGGACCAGTGATTCATAGAGGTTCACTTACTATAAGTCTGCTGCCCATCTCCAGACAAGGGGCCTAGGCCTTAGACAAACTCACAAGTAAACATAGAAAGCCAACTGGTTAATTTTCTTTTTCCTTCCTTCCTTGCTTCCTTCCTTCCTCCCTTCTTTCCTTCTTCCCTCCCTCCCTTCCTCCCTCCCTCTTTCTTTTGGTACTGGGAATCAAACTCAGGACCTTGTGCTTGCCAGGCAGGCACTGTGCCACTGAGCTATCTCCCTGGCCCATAATTGGTTAATTTTAAATCCTGCTCAGAGCCGCTTCATAGTGGTCTCTATCACAGCTAGATTCTTCTGCCACAATCTGGGGTCTCCCAACATCTTGGTCTTAAAAAACTTGCACACATTAAAGTTCATTCTTTGTGCTATCATGTTGTGGGTTTTCGTGGTTATATGACATCATCCACCCACCACTCCAATGTTCCACAGAAGAATTACATCTTCTGAAAACTTCCTCTGTTCAGCTGAGTGTGGTGGTACATGCCTGTGATCCCACCTACTCAGAAGTCTGAGGTAGGAGGATTTGCAAGGCTAGCATGACAAATTAGTGAGACTATGTTTCAAAATAAAATAAAACAAAAATTGTGAAGTAACTCAGTGCTAGTACGTCTGCCTAGCATGTATGAGGCTCTGGGTTCAATTCTTAGTACCACAAAACAAAAAACAACAAAAAAATTTTACATATTTCTATGTTTTTTCCCACCCCCGTTGGTTGCTTGTGTTTGGACTGCCATATCCAAGAAACAATTACCCAGTCTAAGGTCAAGAAGATTTATGTCTGTTTTCTTCTATATGGAGCAAGGTTGGTGGCACACCCTTGTAATCCCTGCACTCTGGGAGGCTGAGGCAGGAAGATCACAAGTTTGAGCCCAGTCTCGGCAACTTGGCAAGACCCTGTCTCAAAATAAAAATAAAAAGTGGTTGAGGATACAGCTCAGTGCGTAGGTCCTAGGCACTATCTTCAGTACCCTAAAACGAAAAAAAAGTTTTATGGTTTTAGTTACTACATTTAGATTTTTGGTCCATTTTGAGTTAACTTATCTATAAATTGTGAGGTTGGGATCCAACTTTATTCTTTTGCAAGTGGTTATCTAGTTCTAGCACAATTTGCTGAAAAGACTTAAATTATCTTGGCATCCTGTAAAAATCAGTGACCTTAGAAATATGAACTAATTTCTGGACTCAATCCTCTTCTACTGATCTTATATGTCTCTTATATGTCTGTATTAAAGAGTCTTAACTATTATAGCTTTGTAGTGTTCTTTGAAATAAAGAAATGTTGGTCCTCTAGACTTTTTAAAAAGATTATGTTGGTTATTCTGGGTCCTTACATTTCCATATGAATTTTAGGATCAATTTGTTCATTCCTGCAAAAAGAGAGAGAAAGCTGAAATTTTGATAGCAACTGTATTGAATCTGTGCATGAATTTGAACAATATTGTCATCTGACAAGTCTTTCAACCTAATAGTAAAGGATGATGTTTTGTTATTTGGGTCTTTAATTTATTTCAGTGACGGTTTTAGTCTATGAATCTTGTACTGCTTTTGCTACTACTATTATTATTATTATTATTTTTGCAATACTGGAGATTGAACCCAGGGCCTTTGCACCTAGTTACATTCCCAGCACTTTAAAATTTTTTATCTTGAGACAGAGTCTAGCTAAGTTACCCAGGCTCAGCTCAAATTTTCCATCCTCTTGCCTTGGCTTCTTGGAGTGCTGGGATTATAGGTGTGTACCACCAACCCTGGCTTTTTAAAAAAAATTTTCTAAGTATTTTATTTTTTAAACCTATTGTAAATGGAAATCTTTTCCCCATTTAGCAAAGCATCTTATTCAAAAGCTTTTTAGCACCGTGGATTATTTCTACTACTCATAAGCGCTCCCTGGTTGGCGTGAGACCTTCTGTGTTGTTACCACTATCACCATGGCTTAGGTCTAGTTGGTGCCACATCCTCTTGGGAGACCTGGGTTCTGTGAACCACTTTCATGCCAGCCTCTGGGCCACAGGAAGCAGAGGAGAGATGAGGGGGAGAGAACAGCAGAGGAGAACAGAGGGAGAGCTTTTCCTGGGAAGTTTGACAATTTCGGCAGCTGGACATCATTCACGTTAACATCTGTCTGTCAGCAAGGTTGTCTCATCCTTTTGCTGTGGCAGCAGGGACTCAGCTCTGAATTCTACACAGGAAAAGTACCTGGATCTCCGTCTTTCAATGGCTTCAGGTCAACTAGGAGTACCCGCTCCTGTGCCTAGTGGATATCTAGGCAAGTTGTCCCTGCCCATCAGGATGGGCACAGAGCTATGGTGGGTGCTTGAGGACCCCATGCCCACAACTGTTCCTCTATTGGATACAGGCAGTTTTGTTGGGAAGCCAGTGAGTGATTCCAGAGCAGAGCTATCAGCACCTCACCAAGATGGAGCACAGAGGGGCCAGAGTAACGTCCTGCTTCCAGGTTCTACGGTTCTGGGGACTCCTTCTAGCGGTCTTTTCTAGTTTCTTCTTGTCCTGAGCAAAGAACTGGACAAAACAACTGTAAAAGGTAATGTGGTTTTACATTTATTAAGGTAAAAAAAGACACACGCTCTGTAGAGTGAGTGTGGGACAGCTAAAAGTAGGAAAAGAAGTATACCCTACAGGATGAGAGCGGATCACGGTGGAAGAGAGATTGCAGTGGCTAGGAGCTCAATGGCGGCTATCTTTTATATCTCCCGCTCCTCAGGCTGAGGTCAGTCTAGGTCATCCTTTCAAAAACCTGCTTGAGTTCTCCTGAGAAGAACTGAAGATAGCATTCTCTGGTCTTATGTACGGGACTTTGGACAATGGTCTATGCATGGGTCCCAGAACTCTGTGATTGACAGGTCACATCCACTTCCCAAGCCAGCCTACCATGCCCTAATCTCCTGCCTTCAATGGCCATGACAGTACCAACAAGCTCCCAGTGAGGAAGGCTGAAGCAACCCATGGCATTGTGTATCTTCTGCTCGTAGCATAGGATGGAAACCATGGTTTCCCAGGAAACCATTTGGTGTTGGGAGCCACTGGCAAGACTGAGAGATGTGGGCTACACAGTCCAGCGGCCTCAGCACTGAAAAGACTGACTAGCACAGTGGGCCCCAGAAAAGGGAGAGAGCAGCCCTGAGCACCAGGGCACCTCAAGCAGCACCCCATTTTCCCACTATACAGAGGCCCAGGGCTGCTTCACTTCTGGATCCTCTACTACCTTACCAGACCCCATCCTGGCACCATGGATCCTTTGCACTACCCGGAAGGGATGTCCTAGAGCCAAGAGGGAAGGAGCAAGGGCCTCATAATCTCAGTTGCTGAGCTTAGGATATCATACACCCTGGCTTCCAGACCTCTTGCTCCCCGAGGCCTGAGGGGAAGGAGTGCTTGTTCCTCTACTCCTCTCCTTGGTGCTGACATAGGAATGGTATAGTATTTGTCTTTTTAAATAAAAAATAAAAAATATATTTTATGCATTGCTGGTGAAGTAGGATAGAAGAAATAAAAGGTAGGTAGAAAGGAGACAAGGAAATTGTAACTACAAACTGCACTTTTAATAAGTCTGCAACTTCCAGGACTCCCCAGCAGTTCTCCAAGGAAGCCCCAGGGCAACATTCCTCAGGGTAGATTTTGACTCTTTCCTGACCAGACCTATCATTAAAAGCCATATATTGGCTCAATTAAAAAAGTAAGTAACGGAACCTGACCCTAAGATGAAGGTAGAAAATCCAGAGAATGTTTAAATAACCTATGCATAAAACAAAAGAACTACCCATGACTGTGGATGGCCTAGGGACCCTCTCTTTGGGAGGGAGCCCCTTTTCCCCAGGATTTCCACTCCCTTAAGAAAAATATAAATGTTCCCAGTTCTGTTTTGTAAATCCTCTCATTTTTCTGAGCTCCTGCACTTCATTGCTGAATCTCTGACTAATAAACCTGTCCCTTTCTATAAGTCCTGAAAATTTTTTTTGAGTGACAAGAGGTAGCAAACCTGCTGCAAAAAGGTAGATTACATTCCTATACTAGCTTCTAGACTCTCGTGGACCTGGTCTGGTGACACCAGGGGTTCAACTGGGGCCTTGCACACTCAAGGCAGTGCTCTGCTGGGCTACACCTGCAGCCCAGGAAGTGTGTTTTCAAAGTCTGAGGCTGGAGCTGGAGAGAGAACTGATTTAAACACTTTGTGGATTTGTGCTGGGGATTTAAGTCAGGGCATCGTGTGTACTAAGCATGTGCTGTGATAACTGATTTTTGAGAAATACTAGTGTAAATCTTGCCCTTGATGTGTGGAAGAAAGCACCTTGTATTGCTTTCAAGTTAGGATAAATAATCTCAGCACTGATTTGGGGGGACCTCATTACTTATTTTTATACGATTTATCCTAGGCAAGAACTTCAATGAGTGCTTAGCAGGTAAGCAACGTTTGTGCTGTTCCAACTCCTCAGCACTTTTTTTTTAAAGATAAGAGCTCACTATGTAATCCAAATCTAAAAGCAAACAAAGCAGTGAGATTAATTTGACTCCGATCTAGTTGAAAACTTCCTGGGAGAGAAAATTCAGTCTCCTGAGTTGGTATAGATCAATGGATACTAAAACTTAAAAAGAAAATCAGCTGGGAAGTAAAGTTAGTTACACTCTTGGGGTTTGTGTGAAATTAATGCCATTTAAAAATTTTTTCTTGTCTAGGTCAGCACCCAAAGCTTTTTGGGGGAGAGATAGAAAAAATTTAAAGCTTTCTTATATGAAAGCCTTTCTCACCAAAATGAGCCTTGTACTTGGATGTAACACTGACCTTCTCAAGGATAGGATATACAGAAATAGCCTTTTTATTTCACAGCATTATGGTTTCCTTCTTTCTTCCTTCCTTCCTTCCTTCCTTCCTTCCTTCCTTCCTTCCTTCCTTTCTTTCTTTCTTTCTTTCTTTCTTTCTTTCTTTCTTTCTTTTCCCTCTTTCTCAGGGGATAGACCCAGGGCCTTCACACCGAGTCACATTTCCAAACTTAAAAAAAAAAATTCTTTAGTTTTTATTTTGAAGCTCGGTCTTACTAAGTCACTAAGTTGCCCAGGCTGGCTTGAACTTGTGGTCCTCCTGCCTCAGTCTCCTAGAGTGCTGGTTTTGCAGGCATGCGCCACGAGCCTGACTTTTAGTCCTTTAAAGTTTTCTTTTATTCTGAGATGGATTTCCCTTAATTGCCCAGGCTGGACTTGAACTTATGATTCCTCCTACCTCCGCCGTGCTAGGTGGGATTACAGGTATATGCAACTGTCTGTCTGTCTCTCTGGTCATTTAACAGCTTTAAGTTGCTTTTGTGTGTGGCTTCTTCATGGTTTTCTACATTCACGATCGTGTCATCTGTGAATAGAGGCAGAGATAGTTTTACTTCCCCCTCTCCACTTGCTGTGTATTCTGTGGTTTTGACCTCACTGTCCTGGTTGGAACCTCTTGGCTAGTAATGAATAGAAGCCGTGAGAGCAGAAGTCCTTGTCTTGTTCCTGATTTTCAGGGAACACTGAGTCTTTCAGCATTAGTGCTGGTGTGAGCTGTGGGTTTTCATAGGTATTTTCTTATCTGGTCAAGAAAGTTCCCTTTTACTCCTAAGGTCTTCAGTGTTTTGTGAGGAAGGATTGTTGAGGATTATCAAACGCTTATTCTGTGGGCACTGAGCTCATCTCATGTGGTCTTTCCAAAATAGTTTATTTGTAGTCTTGAGGGTGGAACCCAGGGGCTTTGCACTGAACTAATACATCCCCAGCCCGTTTTTGTCTTTTATTTTGAGACAGTATCTTACTAAGTTCTTAAATTGCGGGAGCTGTGTTGGAACTCACAATCCTCCTGCCTCAGCCTCAGAGAATGCTGGGGTGACAGGCATGTACCATTACACCTGGGGAGGAACCGTTTTAAAAAGGACCTCTAGCCAGTGTGTGGCTTCTCTTTTCTTTCAATTTGCTAGTCTGACGGAACACTGGTACTCAAGTCATTTTTGTTTGTTTGAGACAGGGTTTGCTATGTAGGACAGGCTGGCCTTGAATATCCCAGGCTCGCCTCCAGAGCAGGTAATCCTCCTCCCTCAGCCTCCTGAGTGCTGGGATTACAGAAGTGTGTGGTCATTCCTTTCTAAACAGACAATACTCACAGGTGATTTTAACAAAAGCATCAGTTAGTGAAAAGTGTGCAGTGACCAGCAAGCAGCAATCACGTTCCAGCTTCCGTCCGACCGTTATCCCTCCGCAGCCACAACACGCTCATTTCCTTGCTATTGTTCGGGGCTGCCTTCCTGCCGCTGGCGATAGAGGTAAGGAGAGGCAGTGAAGCTGCTAAGGTCCCTAAGTCCTAGGATATTTAACTTTGGAACCTTTACAGATCAAGTGTAGGGATTCCTCTTTCGGGTCTTTTTACTATTTCTGGTGCTGGTGCTTGGATGTCATTTTGCACGTGGGATATCTATCTGTTGAGTGAATGGCTGCGAGAGAACTGCTGTGTCTCAGTGCCGGCATCTGTCATTTGGATAGGGGTCACCAGAGAAGCCCCGCCCATTTACACTGTGCAGACACTAACGCCTGCGTCTGGTGGATGCCTCGATCTTTGCCCATCTGATCAATGAAACACGGAACTCACCAGAGTCTTCCTTCTCGGATGATGAACAAGCATGCTGTGTATTTTCACAAGTCTAAAACCTTTCTCCTGGTCCTGGAGATTGAATCCAGGGCCTTTACACTGAGTCCCCTCCCCGCTTTATCTATTTATTTATTTATTTATTTTTGGTTGAACCTAAGGCCTCGTGCATGCTCTGCCACTCAGTTACATGCTCTGTCCTTTATTTTTAAATTTTAAGACAGTGTCTCGCTGAGGTTCTAAATCGGCTAGGCAGGACTCGATCTTGCAGTCTTTCTGCCTCAGCCTCTCAGGACTGCACTGCAGGAGTGGGTCATCCTGTCCGGCTTGAAGCCTAAAACTTAAAAAAAGTTCTTCCTAAGTTTTCCTCTGCCTGGTCCGCTCACAGGCCTGCCACCGGTCGCCTGAGGGACGCGAGCTGAGGGGCGGGGCCGGGGAGTCGGGTGGGTCCAGGGACCCCGCGCTCCCTCCGCGCACCCGGCCGTCGCCGGGAGCCCCGCCTCGTCTCTTCCCGCCCACGGGGCGGAGCCGGTGGCCAGTGGGAGGCGCTGAGCCGCGCGATTTATTCCGTGCTGGGCTCACAGACTGCGAGGACGCGCGCCGGCCGCAGCATGCAGGAACCCCGAGTGCTGGCCGCGCTGTGCGGCGCTCTGCTCTGCGCCTCCGGCCTCCTGGCCGCCTCGGGTGAGTCGCTGTCGCCGTCTCCGCCCTCTCCGCCGCCCCGCGCTTCGTCGACCCCGTGTGCACGAGCTCGGGCGCCGTGCCCCGGGACCAGTGCAGGGCGCTTCGCGGCTGCGTCCGGGGGTGCGCGCCCCATGGCTTCTTCGGTCCCCGCGCGGGCCCAGAGCGGGGGCAGCGGCCGGCGCGCCGGGCGGGACGCGGGCATTGGGTGACACCGGCCGCCCCCATGATGTAGCTTACACAGAACAAAGGAATCTGCTGCGTCGGCCTCTCTTTTGCCGTCTGCAAAATGAGGCCATGGATCTGCATCCGATGCTCCAGACACCGGCAGGCTCCAGGACTCGTGCAGGGCTGCGTGCCCCCGTCCGCAGCTTTGTCGGCAGCTCCCGGGCTGCACGCTGCACCCCGCTTTGGACTTTTAAAATTTTTTTTGGTAGTACTGGGGATTGAACCCAAGGGCTGCGTGCTGAGCTACATCCCAGCCCTGTTTATTTATTTATTTTTGAGACAAGTTCTCGGGGAGTTGCTCAGGCTGGGCCCGAATTTGGGATCCTCCTGCATCAGCCTCTTGGAGTGCTGAGATTACAAGCAGGCGCCTCCACTGCCCGGCAGTGCTTCGGACTTTCGCGCCCCCACTCGTCCATGTCGGATCGGATAAAGAAAAGCCCGAGGAGGCTGTGGGACGGACCGGCTGGCCGGGCACCGCCTCCCTCCCTCCGGTGGCCGTGGCCGGCTGCAGTATCTCTGCTGGTCCTCCTCCCCCGCCGGGGCCCCAGGGACGGTGGGGCCTCCTGCAGGCTGTTCCGCAGGATGCCCCACCTCCTTAGCTGCCCCTCATCATCTCACAGGCCCCGCAGACCCTTCCCCATAATAACGTAGAAACAGAGTCCACGGAAACAAGAAGGTCCAGGCTGTGCTCCAGCTCCGGTGTCCCGGGAATATGTGCCCCCCGGGCTGGAGCGGAGGCCTGTAGTATCCCCTGGCCAGCCGGAAAGATGTCCGGGTCTTCGCCGCCCCTTTGCGCCCCTCCTCTCTGCGCGGCCCGCTGCCTCGTGGGTGGCTTCGCAGGAGCAGGACCCTGAAGGCCCGCCCTGGGCGAGTTTGTAAGGGGCGATCTGGCTCTTCCCAGGAGGAGACACTGCGGCCACCTTAGGCAGGTAGCCCTGTCCTTTCCCCCTCTGGAGCGTTTATTTTCCACCCTAGAGCAGCCCCGGGCGGGTGTGGCTGGGAGGGGAGGAAGAGGAGGCCAGGCTCCTTGGCCTAGCAGTGCCCTCCTCCCCCACCCGGGTCAGAGGCGGGATTAACCTGCTATTTAAAGCCATGACTAATAGCCCTTTGGGAGCTACGTGAGCTCCCTGGGCCCCGAGGAGGAGGCCCGGCTGTTCAGGCCGAGGACCTCCCGCCTGGGAGGTGGGCCTGCTGGGGCTGCAGGGCTTTGGGACTGTCGGAGAGCCCGGGGCGGGCGGGGAAGTGAGTTTTCTGCTCCTCACCCCAAAGGGCAGGTTTTGGTGGGTGGGGCGTGTGCAGTCCTTTGCTGTGGCCCAGCCTGCCCCTGGGTTCTCGCCTGGGGTGGAGTGTGCACATCTGTCAGCTGGGGCCCCACCTGGGGGTCGCGGTGGCCTCCCCAGCCCTGCTGCCGCCTCCTCGGCCCTCACCCGTCTCTCACCCGTCTCTCAAATGAAGCCTGCTCCTCAGCCTCTGCCCTGACTTGGGGCTTGGCCTATAACCCCCAGGCTCTCCTCACAGGGGCAGCCCATCCCGGTCTGCGCTCACTGGGGGCTTGCCTGGCTTCCTCCTTCCTTCCCAGAACGGGACAGGCTTTGCATGTCCCCTCACATGGGGGAGACTGTGTTTTCCTGTTGAACTATGTGGAGAGGTTGGAGGAAGGTTAAAAGCGACTAATCTGGACACAAACTCCATGCTTGGCTTTTTTTTCTTTTTTTTTTTTTTTTTTTTGGTACTGAGGACTGAACCTAAGGCCTTTGGCCGGAGCTGCTTTCCCAGTGCATTAAAAAAATAATTTGTTTTTGTTCTGAGATAGGGTCTCACCAAGTTGCCCGGTCTGGGCTCAAACTTGTGATTCACCTTCTTCGATTTCCCGAAGTGCTGGCGTCACAGGTGTGCGCCACTGTGCCTGAGAGAAACCCACCTGGAATTTTTAAGGTCCCTCTCACCCTGCTCTTCCACAGCATCTTACTCTCCAGCATCTCATACCCTCAGTGCTTCTGCTTTTCTTCACAGTGCTTGTCCCTAAGCCCCAGCCTGCCCCCACCCGCCCCATCCATCTTTTAGATCCAGCTCAAATGTCCCCTTGCTGGTGAACTTTCCACTCTGTGGCAGAGCCCTGTGCCAAAGGTCCAGCTCACAGGCCACTACACCATCAGTTGCTGGCCTCTTTCCCACTGCTCTCTGGAGGCCTGGCCTGCACCTGACTTCTGTCTTAGAGCCCAGCGTACACATGGCAGTTGGTCCCCTTAAATGTTTATTGAGTGCTTGAGGGAGGGTTGCTGTTGCAGGTGACTTCTGTGACTCCAGCATATGCCTGAATGGTGGGACCTGCTTGCTGGGCCAGGACAGTGTCTCCTCCTACTGCCTCTGCCCTGAGGGCTTCACGGGCCTCCTTTGCAATGAGACTGAGAAAGGTAAAGGGCCCTGCAGGTGCCAGGCTGCTGCATCAACCCCCAGCCTCTCACTCTGTAGGTGGTGGACCCCACTTCTCCCGGTGGCAGCCAGCATCCCCCTGGAAACTCCCAGGTCACTTGGAAATCTGGGCAGGCCCTGGACTAGGGCAGATCTGCCTACCCATGAGCCTGCTGGGTTCCCGTTGGCTCAGGCTGCACCAGGCGATTAAAGGAGGGGACTGAGTGTGGGCAGAGGGTCTTTCTCTGCTAGCCCCATCAGCCACCTCTGATCACCTACCCGTCTTCTGTGTCTCTTGTCCCCAGGTCCCTGTTCCCCAAATCCCTGTTACCACAATGCTGGGTGTCAGGTTATCGACAGCTCCCACAGAGGGGATGTGTTTACCCCGTACATCTGTGACTGCCCTCCGGGCTTTGTGGGCATCCACTGCGAGTCGAGTGAGTACCTGGGCACTGCTCAAGGAAGACCGGGGCCCTGTCCTGGTGGCCCAGGCTTTGGGTTGCCCCTGTTCTCTGGGGAGACACTGAGGCAGGAGCAGAGCCTCAGTGAGGGGGGATTGGTCCTGTTGTCCTTTCTTTTAGCCTGGCCCTTCCTCCCAGGACTGCAGATCAGGCCTGACAGTCACTGTCTGAGAGTGAGGGGTTGTAGTGACTCTGGAGGTCGTGGGAATGGTCTTTCCTGAGTCACCACGAGCTACATAGTCTTAGGGTTAATTCTGGGGATTTTCGTGCCAGTCCAGGCAAATAAACACATTTCTTTGGGATACAGGTGTTCATTAAATCAGGCTTGGCCCAGATTTGACCTATGACCTATGTCACAAAGGTTATAGGGAGGAGGAGGATGTCTGGGCAGGCTGGACCATCCCCTCTGGTCAGGTGGCCAGAAGCCCAGTGTGTGGGGAGGGGCAGGTGGCCCCCAGGACCTGCTTGATTATCCACTCATTCACAGGATGAGAAGGAGCCTGGCCAGAGCCCCCACCCTGTGGCCCACTGCCCCAGGGCTCTTCCTTCTCCGGGTCCATGTTGAGCCCAGGATGGGTGGGTGAGGGGTCCAGGTTCCTGTCTAGCAGGAATAGGCCGGGTGCTGAGCATCTGGGGTTGGGGGCAGGTGGCCTGTGTTCTCTACCAGGCAGACATGGGCTAGACTCTGATGTTCACTGCCTGGGGCTTGGCTGGTGGGAGCTGGGGCTGGGAGAGTAGGCAGAGTGCCCAGGTGCCCTCCGACTCAGAGGAGGCCTGGACTGAAGCCGAAGGTGTTTAGGATGGGGGAGGAGTCGCTAAGCAGACAGCTTGGGTTGAGCCCGTGGCTGGTAATTACCCTGGGAGCTGAGGTAACCATGGGTGTGCCTGTGTGGAATTACCCACCTGGCCATCTCTTTTTTGTTACTGAACTGGAACCCAGGGCCTTTACACTGAGCTACATCTCCAGTCCTTTGTGCATTGTTTTGTTTAGACAGGGTCTCAGTAAATTGCTGATTTCTTAAGGCTGGGCTCCAGCTTTTAATCCTCCTGCCTCAGCCTCCCAGGTCCTGGGATTTACAGGCATGCACCACCACACTAACCTGGCCATCTTTGAACTTCTTGGCCTGGGGTCTTCCTGCCTGGATATAGTCACACCTGGGACACAAGATGGGAGGTGACCCTACACGCTCGGAGAGCCCCAAAGGGAGCTTAGGGGCCTGTCTTGATTGTCCTGTGATGGTTTCCTGGAGCCAGCGCTGAGGTTGCAGACCGGGTCCTTCAGGGTGGCCCTGGGGGCTGTGAGGATGGTCTTGGAGGCAAAGCCGGGTCCTGGCTGTCCCTGATCTTGGGTGCCAGTCCACTGCTGGAGCAAGAGAGTGCTGGCATTGAGCTCAGCACCAGCTGTCAGGACACACCTGTCCCTGTTCCTCACCCTGGCAAGTGCCATGGGGATGCCTGAGGCAGGAGAGGCCCAGCCTACTGGCAGGCATAGCGGCCATCCTGAGTCCGTGGTACCATGTTGCTAGGGTGACGAAGGTGGTGATGGGGTCCCCCTAGGGAGGGGCACACTCGCAGCTGGACGGTGGGTGAGGGCCTTTGTGTGGTACAGAGGCACAAGAGAAAATAGGAAGATGTTCACGTGTCACCCAGAAACTTGGGGGAGGGGAAGATGGTTCTGGATACCCAGGCAGGCTCATGTATTGCTTTGTTCCATTTTCGGGTGTCTAAGGTCCCCCCTTTCCCAAAGCCACCTTCCGGGGAGACCAAGGAAGAGTGTCACACTGGTGTTCTTCCGCACAGTGCACCTCACACCAGTGCTGCTACTGTCCATTGTAGACCGTGTGCCACAGCCTGGGTGACTCCTTGTCAGACATGCCTGTCTCAGCCGGGTTTTCTGGCAGCGCTGGGTCCCAGGCCCTCTCTGCCGCTTAGTGCTGCTAGAGTGAGGGTCTGAAGTGACCTCTGAGGTTGCACCCTCTGTGTCCTTGTTGTCTTGTCCTGCTGGGCCCTGGGACTTCTCGGGGTGGCCCCTGATCATCCTGACGTTCCCCGCAGAGTGCATGACGAGCCTGGGCATGGAGGGGGGCGCCATTGCTGACTCACAGATCTCTGCATCCTCCCTGCACCTGGGCTTTCTGGGCTTGCAGCGCTGGGCTCCAGAGCTGGCCCGGCTTCACCGCTCAGGCATTGTCAACGCCTGGACAGCCAGCAACTATGACCGGAAGCCCTGGATCCAGGTGTGGAGGGGAAGCTTGTGTGGGGGTGGAGTGGTGGGAGGGATGATAGTGAGGAGGTGCCTGTGTTTGGGGGGTTGTACGCAGGCCCCATGAGGTGACGGGGCTGTGGCTGCAGGGCTGGAAACCTGGTGGAAGTGGCTCAGGTCGGGATGGTGGCCATGCAGAGGAGGAGCTGTCTGCCAGGACGAGGTCTTGGTGGTCCTCCCCCAGGTTGTGGGGTCTCGGGGGTCAGAGGGCCTGGGTCTTGGATTTGAGGAGCTGTCTTTTTTGCCCTGGGACAGGTAAACCTTCTTCGGAAGATGCGGGTGACAGGTGTGGTGACTCAGGGTGCCAGCCGTGCAGGCAGTGCTGAGTATGTGAAGACCTTCAAAGTGGCCTACAGCCTGGATGGACGCAAGTTCCACTTCATCGAGGATGAAGAGGGCTCTGGACACACGGTGGGACTCACAGGCTCAGCACCCCTGAAGGAGTTCTAGGGTAGACGGAAGCAAGGGCAACCTGGGTGCCTGGCCATGAAATTGATGAAAACATTGTGTCCATGTTCTGTGGTGACAAGTCATAGCCCCATTTTATAGATGAGAATAGAGAACACCAAATGGTGCCATGACCTGTGGCGGGGAGTAGAGCTGGATTTCATTCTGAGCCTTCAGGGCTGCTGTGTACAGTTGCGCAGACTGTCATTGCTACGTGGACCATGTTCATAATACAGATGTGGCACATCTGTGTGGTTCTAGCTGTTGGGAAATTATCCCAGTAAAGTGTCATGTGGAAGGAGTGCCTTTTCCTAACCAGAGGCTTTTCTAGGTTATGTGTAGCCTTGAGTGAAACGGGGTTTATGTCCGGTCCCCATGGTGACCAAGGAAGGTGCAGAAGGAGAATCTGCATTGGGGATGGGGGTGTCCAGGGAAGGGCTGCTGCCTGAGTCCCCCTGGCTCTGCTGACTCCTCACTGACCCAGTCTCGGCCCTTCCTGCTAGGTGTTCGTGGGTAACGTCAACAACAGGGGCCTGAAGGTCAACCTGTTCAGCACCCCGCTGGAGACGCAGTATGTGAGGCTGTACCCCCTGACCTGCCACAGGGGCTGCACCCTGCGCTTCGAGCTCCTGGGCTGTGAGTTGAATGGTGAGTGTGGGGGCTGCAGCCAGCTGGGGGGTGGCGTTCTCTGCTCCTTCTGTTTTGAGTTGGCCAGGGATGGCAGCAATACCCAGGGACCTGGGTCACACCAGATACTTACACCAGATGGTCACCTGCCTGGGTGTGAGTTTTCTGCCACCCATACCTCTGGACTCTGGTTAGTCAAGAGAAAACTACAGTTTCCACAGTATTCTCACCCAGCCCAGTTGGGCCTTGGGGCCTGTAGAACACACAGGTGCTGGGGAAGTCTAGGGGAGTGGCTGGATGAAGGCAGGAGAGAAGAGACACCCAGGTATATCGTGGGTACACAGCTGCAGAGTGATGCTCGGTGGGGAGCCAGAGAGCCCAGCTGGTTGCAGCTGGTGTTGCCTCCTGCCCTATCCAGAGAGTCTTAAATGGAGAGTCAGCTGAGCCAGGCAACACCGTTGGAAAGGTTGGAGTGCGTGGTTTGTACTTATACTATAGGTGCCACCTTCAGGGCTGGGCTTTTCTGGTTCTTTGAGTCGCAGCGCCACCTGCTGGCCATTACTGGGACTGCATATATTGGGCGGGCAGGCAGAGGAGAGGTGATGGGTCACTGCCTGGCTTGTCCGGTGCCACTCCCCCTCCCACCTCCCCTTCTGGCCCTTCTTCCTGTTATCTTGTTTCACATACCACCCACCACCACACGGATCTGGGTTGTGTGGCTTGCTGGCTTTCATCTTTGTGTGTGTGTGTGTGTGTGTGTGTGTGTGTGTGTTAATGGGGATGAACTCAGGGCCTCATGTAGGACAGGCAAGCACACTACCACTGTGCCACACCTCCAGCCCTCCTGTGCCTGTTGCTTTCTCCTTTTTCAATTTTTTTTTGCGGGGGGCCGCTGGGGATTGAACACAGCCTTTGCACTGAGCCTCATTTCCAGCTTTTAAAATTTTTTATTCAGAGGCTCACTAAATCGCTAAATTGTCTAGGCTGGAGTTGAACTCTTGCCTCAGTCTCCTAGAGCGCTAGGATTACAGGAGTGCACCACCACACTTGGCCCCCATCTCTGTTTGAACTTGCGTCCTCTCCAGGGCCCACTGCCTTTCAGGCCATATGTTTCGGTTTTTTGGTACTGGGAATCAAACTTGGGGCCTCACTCTTGCCAGGCAGGCTCTGTGCCATTGAGCTATACCCTCAGGCCAAGCCATATTGTTTTAGCGGGCAGTAAAAGGAAATTTAGGCACCAGGTGAGAGGCAGAGGCAAGCCTGTGACCTCTTCTTGGGGCCCTGCCCCTCACTTTCTTGGCCTGGCCCCTTTGTCCTTGAAGTCCCCTGGGTGATCATTGCCGGCTCCTCTGAAGGCCACAAGCCTCCCCTGTGGGCTGTGGGGTGGCCTTGCCTCCTGGGGGCAGGAGAGGGTTGGGTGTGTGTGAGCACAGCGGCATGTGTGCTTGTGGCAGTGTACAGGATGTCAGTGTGTGCAGACGCATTGGTAAGTACTAAAGGGGTGTAGCTAGATTAGGACGCAGGGGCGCCCCTGGGCCCCGGGTTCTGACTTCTAATTGCTGGCTGCTGGCTGCAGGTGTGTCATCAGGCATGTGGCTGAGCTTCTCCCAGCAGGTCTGCACAGTCTGCTGCTTCCTGTCTCAGCCTCCTAGTTCTCATCTGTAGGATGGGTGGCTCATAGCTGGACTGCTTAGGTTTTCCAGTAGCTGAAGTGGCAGTTGAGGTCAGCATGAGACAGAGACAGCCATTGTCTTGTGTCTGCAGAGAGCATCCCACAGCTCTTGGGTGTGGCTGGGCGGTGCTACCCAGGTAGGAGGGAGGGTGCTATTGGGTCTCTGAGGCTGGGTCCTAAGGAGGGTGGGAGGTGGTGCCACTGGGTGTCCTGGATCTGCAGGAGA
Organism: Dinomys branickii; assembly: GCA_004027595.1. Lineage (NCBI taxonomy): Eukaryota > Metazoa > Chordata > Mammalia > Rodentia > Dinomyidae > Dinomys > Dinomys branickii. The sequence continues at coordinate 100,394 of PVLD010003400.1, forward strand.
GGAGCATTGGCCAGGGGGTTTTGTGTGGTCTGCCAGGCTCTGGTCAGGGTGGGCTGAGGCGGGCAGGCTGCATGAGGGGAGGGCAGCACAGACAGGTGGGGCATTTGGATGGAGCTTCTTTCTTTTGTCCCAGAGGATGAAACCTGGGTATGGTGGCAGCACCTGTAGTTCCAGCTACTTGGGAGGCTGAGGCAGGAGAATTGCTTGAGCCCAGGAGTTCAGAGTCAGTCTGGGATACTTAACGAGGCTCTGTCTCAAAAAAAAGTTCAGGGGCAGATCAGGATCCACACTGTTTCTGCTCTTGCCCCTTCATGGATCTGTGCCGCCACCCTGGGAGCTGCAGATCTCAGATGGGGTGACAGCTCCCCTTGCCAGCAGGATGCTCCGAACCCCTGGGCCTGAAGGACCGCAAAATCCCCGACAGGCAGATCACAGCCTCCAGCAGTTACAAGATGTGGGGGCTGCGAGCCTTCAGCTGGTTCCCCTTCTTCGGGCGGCTGGACAATCAGGGCCAGATCAACGCCTGGACAGCGCAGAGCAACTCACCCAATGCCTCCGAGTGGCTGCAGGTGGGTATCTGGCCAGGCTTCTGCTCTGTGCAGACTGTGAAGCCTTGTTTTTCTCTGGCTTTCCTTGTTCTTCCTCGCTTGGGCCCACCTTTCTCTTTGTCTGTTTGCATGTGGGGAAAAAGAGTGTGTGCGTGTGTGCGTGCGTGCGTGCGTGCGTGCGTGCGCACACAGCAGCAGCAGAGCCTCCCACAATGGCTGCCATAGGGCTGACAAGGACGGAGCGGGAAGCTGAACCCAGGTGTCTCAGACAGTTACTGTCTCTGGGACCCCCTTCCCCTAACGCGAGCACTGAGCTGATTGATGCTTTCTGACTTGGTGTTAACTGGAAAGCCAGGAATGATGGACCCAGAGCTTCTGTTCTTGACACGGACACTGAGTCCCTGGTTGGCAGTGAGTTGAGCTTGCAGTCTTGTCCTTGGGTCTGTCTGTCCTAGGGTGGTCCAGAGGTGCTCAGGTGGAGTGGCACAAGGGACCTCAAAGCAGTCCGTCCCACTGCATGTGGCCTCTCCTGCCATAGGGTGTGGAGTTAACAAGGACCAGACTGAACTAGAAACTTCACTACAGGGAAGTGCCTGCTGCTGTGTGTGGCCCAGGGTGTGGTTTTCTCTGTGCCCATTTATAGATGAAGCAGCTGAGGCCCAGGCAAGGAAGTAGGGCCCATGGGATGTGCCCTGGGGCATCTGCCTCCTTCTACCCCTCCAGGTGGTCCCAGCAAAGGACACATGGTGGTGTCTCCTGTAGGTTGACCTGGGGTCCCAGAAGCAGGTGACAGGGATCATCACCCAGGGTGCCCGTGACTTGGGCCACATCCAGTACGTAGCTTCCTACAAGGTGGCCCACAGCAACAATGGCGTCAGCTGGACCGAGTACAAGGAGCCAGGGGCCGCGGACAGCAAGGTGGGTGCCTGTTGCTCTCCACTTGCTTGGGGGGGAGGTCTGGCCCTGGGCACTGGAGGGAAAGGGGCTGAGTCTGGGGTGTCCCCCACACTTTCCCTGCCTCCAGATCTTCCTCGGCAACTTGGACAACAACTCCCACAAGAAGAATATATTCGAGACGCCCTTCTCAGCTCGCTACGTGCGCGTGCTGCCCGTGTCCTGGCACAACCGCATCACTCTGCGCCTGGAGCTGCTGGGCTGTTAGCACTCGGCCTGGAGGTCAGGCCCGAGGGACCCAAGTGACCACAGGGCCGCCCCCCACGCCCTGCCCTCCACTGCTGTGGCCCACTGCCCTCTCGTTCCCTCCAGTGGCAGGGCGGCTGGGGACGGAGGGGTCGGGCCTTAGAGGAGGCCCCTGGCGCTGTTCCCTCCCTCCACTTTCCTTCCAGCCGCAAGGCCTCCCCGTCTGACCTGGTTTCTCAGGCTCTCTGAGGGCGTTGAGAGCATCCGTCTGGGAGTCACGGGGATGCATGCCGAGTTAGGCACGCGGCTTTTCGGCCCCTCCCCAGATCCAGGGACCCCAGTGCCGGGTTAATCCGGGTTGACTCCAGATGGAGCCCCTAGCACCAGGCCAGTGATTACAGCTGGATCACACCCCGGCGCGCACACTGCCATCCCGCTCTGCACCTCCTTGACACCCCTTATCTACCGGAGACCCCTCTTGACCCTGTCCCTGGGAAGAAGACAGAAGGGGCCTTGGGGCTGCAGAGAGACAGGAGACGGGAGCCAGCCTGGCGCTGAGCGGGTGGCTGGCTGGGTGGGCAGGGGTGGCTCCTCGCCCAGGCCGCAGGCAGCTTCCAAAATATATCTGTACTCGCCACTGGAAACCGACTGTGCTTCTTCATTGCGCGGCATCGCTCCTTCCAGGGGGCTTTGCGGGGTGCAGGCCCCCCACCTCCACACCTGGATTCTCCGCATAAGACAGCAAGAGTGGGGGACGCTGGGACTGGGGGCGCTGACGCACCTCTTCACTCCTTTCCCTCCTTCATCCCCGTCTGCATCCAGCTATGCCACAGCGCTGCTTGGTTCGGGGCCAGGGAATGCCTGGCACTGAGGCCGCCTCCTGGAATGCCTCTGCCTCCTTCCCACGCCAGGAAGACCGTTGGTCACTGCTGCTTCCTCTCCAGTGATTTCCCCTTTCTCTGTAATCAGAGCGCTGGCCTGCAGAAGCTGTTAGGAGCCTGCAGAGCCTGGGCTGCTTCCAGGATTGTGGCAGGCCTGGCGAGGGCGGCCTGGGGAGGGGAGAGGGCATGGGTCACTGCCTGGTGGGCACGTTCCAGGATTGTGGCAGGCCTGGCGAGGGCGGCCTGGGGAGGGGAGAGGGCATGGGTCACTGCCTGGTGGGCACGGGGTCTCCTGGCCCAGCACACGGGTTACCAGGCCGCTGTCCTCAGTGCTCCAGGACTGGCAAGAAAGGGGTCCTTGCTTCCCTGGTGCAGAGGACCTGGTGAGCCGGGAAGGGGGCAGCGGGGACAAGAGGATAGGACAGGACAGGAGGTGCTTGCAAGATGCATTGTCTTGATCAAGCTTGGGAGCCAGGCTGAGACAATGCAGGCCACCTTTGGGCAGCAGGAGGGCAGCCACGTGGCTGCCAGAGGGCAGGCTGGGATATGCTGGAGCTACATCAGAGCAGCTGCTCTGGAAGTGGCTCCTTCAGAGAACTGCCTGTTGCCAGGGCTTCTCGCTGGCAGGGACAGAAGGAAAGGCCTGGGTAGTGGTTGCTGTATGAACTGGGGTGCTGGGTGTCTCATCCTGGCGAGCTGTGTGGGTTGGGTTGAAGGTCTTTCTGGGGTTGCTGCCCGCAGGACTTGTTCCTTGAGCCTGTCCCACCCTGGTGCTGCTCCAGCCTCCCCTGGGGAGAAGCAGACAGTGACCCACATAGCTATTCTTACTGCTGTGTGTCAGGAACTGGTTCTAATTCATCTAACATCCCCCAGCACGGCCAGGTGTGTGGGGCACGCCTGTAATCCCATCCCTCAGGAGGCTGAGGCAGGAAGATGGCCCAGGAGTCTTCTTTGCAGGAGGGGAATCTGAGCCTCACTTCCATCTTGTAGCTGGCCCACCTTCACCACACTGGGTATTTTTGCAGGCTGTCCTTCTGGCTGGCTGGGCAGCATGGTAGATGGTCATAAGGCTCTTGCCTGGCTCAGGAGATAGAGGTGGCCTCATTCCTTCTGCTTCTCACCTTTGTGGGCTTCTGACAGTCCCCTGGGGGCTGCACTGGGGTCCCCTCACTTTGGTTCTTCCCCCCAGAGCAGTTTCTCCCACTTTCAGGGCTTTACTCCCCATCACGCTGCAAAGTCACTTGTCCTTGTGGGCTGAGCCTGGAACCAGTTTATTCTCCCCATGACTGCCCAGGGGACTTAGAGACAAAGCTGCCCCTCCTGCAGCCCCAACCCCACACCTGTCCCCTCTGGAACCAGGCAGGTGCCCCTGCCTCTCTTGGGAACTCGGGCTCCTATTTGTTCTTGGTTTAAATGCCCTGGACTCAAAGCCTCAAGTCAGCCAAGCTGGGTTCAAATGCTGGCTCGGAGTCACCTGCTCAGTTGGGCAGTGGACTCAACCTCTCAGGTTCTCAGTTCATCTGAAAAGTGAAAGTAAACTGCTTCCTTGGCCTTACCAGGACTAAAGGGGAGAAGCCACAGAAGCACCAGAGTCTAGCTCACTGGAGGCAAGCAGAACGCTGGCCATGGTCATCAGTTACTGGATTAGTGCTTATGCCGTGTGTCTGTCCCTTCCTCTCCATCCTGCTTAGGGGTCAGACTTCTCTTCCCTGCAGAGGAAACTTCATGGGCTCCCCTTCACCCATATGCCTGGTGCTCAGCTTAAGGAGCAGTTTACCGTATGTAGTTCACCACTGCAGTCCTCTGCACTCTGACTTGCACACGCAGGTGGGCATACACACACGCGTGCACACACAGTCTTGAGTTGTGTTAGGAAGAGGCTCTGGGCCTCCACCGTGGCTGAGCGACCTCCTTAGGCTTCTCTGTTGAGGAAACCCCGGCAATGGGGGTGTGTATGTCTGTCGGTCTGGACCAGAACAAAAACACCCTGTCCAAACAGGCATCCTGAGAGGTGGCGCCTGATGGCCACGCTTACAAATGACAGAATCCTAAGGGAGGCGCCAACTCTGATGGTCCTTGGCAGAAATCTGATAGCCCCTTGGGCGGCTGGGGGTGCCCTGTCCTCTCTGTTCTCACCTGGGCCTCACCTTCAAGCCGGCATACTGGAGACAGCTTCTCCGGGCCATTTCCCCAGGAGGTTATCCGCACCCCCTTGGTCTCCAGGGGGTGCAGGCACACGGAACTATTTCAGCCCTCTTCTAAAGGGTAGGGGGAGGGGCAGCCATAGCCCACCCACAGAGTGCTGGCGAGCGCTTTCTGCCCGGTCGGACTGTGTTTGGTAAACTAGGGTGGTCTCATGGGGACCCCCCCAACCTCTTCAAATGCTCCACTCACCTGCGTCTGACCTCCCCTCCGGGACGGAACCTCCCTTGCGGCCTCCGGGCAGCCCTCAGCCCCTCAGGAGGCTGTTGAGGTCGCACCACCCCTTCCCCTGGGCCCAGCCGAGAGAGGGAAAGGGGCGTGTGTTTCTTTAAGGGGCCGGCTCGGCGGGAGCGCGGGGTTTGCCCGGCTTTTCCTTCCAGGCTATCCAAGATCCCCAAGTCCTTGTGCTTGGGTCCAGCAGCCTCTGACCAGGACAGCCGTCGAGGAGCCGACTGGGGACGGTAGCTGACTCGGGGGTCTCGGCTTCTGGGGCGCGCAAGCTCTTTCTTTCCTTACTGGGTCTCCAGGGTAGGGCTGGGGTCGGAGAACAGGGAACAGGGGGCAGGGTCGGGAGCTGGGTCCTGCGGGGCCCTGGGTTCGCTGCGCTCTGATTTCCTGCTAGGGTACCCTGGGCGCAAGTGGAGTGCAGAGAGCGCCCGGGGGAGGCCTGGAGAACCCCACCGGGCTGGACCTTCACCCCGGGCCGCCCGGCTCCTTCCAGTGGTCCTGTCCGGGCCCCGCGGCCCCCACGCACCGCACGCCGAGCTCTGTCCCCCGCATGTGCGGGAGGTGTGGGCCGCGGGGACCCGGGAGGGGCTAGCAAGGGACAACCTGCGCTGGTGGGAGCAGGGCTTCGGCGGGGAGCGGGGTCTGGGCCTTGGGCTGCTGGGGCTCTTGCACTAGAGACGGCGACACGGGAGGGGAGAGTCCTGGGTGGGAGACTGCGTCGCCCATGGAGGAGACACTCGGGGCTGGCCCACCGTGCGGCCACCCGCGGCCTCGGTGGGGCCTCTGGCTCCGCAGCAGGGGCGGCGACGGGATCGCGGCCTGGCGAGCGCACGCGAACGCCTCTATCATCGAATCTTTCCATCGCACGTTTTAAAAAAATATTTTAAGAATAAAGGAAGAAAATATATTAACAGACATCAATTTACAAAATAGCGTAAGAATACAAACAATACAGAGTTACAAAGTGGTAGGAAATTAACTGGTTGTTGCATTACTACTGATATCTTCAAAGTGGTTTCTCAGGACAACAAATAGAGACATGCAATAACGATCATACCAGTAATCGTCAACTGCTCCTTTCAGTAAAGCAATAGAGGACAGTAGTACAACTGTTAGCTACCCTGTATATACACACATACATAATTTCCTCCTCTTTCCCTTCTCCTTTCCCACAGCCCAGTTGCCCTTTACTTTTGAGCATTTTCCTTTATTTAACAATGTCTATCATACCTCCTAGTTCTTACTCACTCTTTCAGGTCCTTACACTAGTGAGACAATACGTCGCTTACACATTCCATCGCACTTTCCCGGGGCAGAAGTTCTGTTCTAGCCCCTGCTCGCGTCGGATACCCCTCCCGCGATCCGGGCGCACGGCTGCCCTCTGCTGGGGCCTGCGGACTCGTCCTTGATAGTGTGCCTGCGGCACGGTGGCAGTTGGCAACTCCTCCCCTCCCAGGCGGCCTGGCGGGGCCTAGTTCATTGTTCTACGGGGGGGGGGGGGGGGGGCTTAGGCAAGTGGTCCCGGGACAATAGGAGACCTGCATATTCTCTTAGCTTGAAATCGCCAAAGATGAAGCCTTGGATGCTTCAGCCCGCTCCATGGCCTCGGGTTCCCCAGCTGTGGAGGGAAGGGTGTGAGGGAGGAAAAGAGGCAGTAGGGGAATAGGAGGCTTTGGTTTGTAAATGGCTAACCGCAGTTATAGCAGGGAACCGGAGAGCTGGCTCCTAATCCCGCAGTGCCCTGTGCTCTGCACCACACTGTCCCTTGATTTCACAGATGTTTTCTGCCTGAATCATTGTGACTCACTTTGCAGATGAAGAAAACCAGATTCAGAGAGGTTCAGTGACTTGCCTGAGCACACACAGGGCGTAGGTGGAGGCAGCACCAATCCAGGTAACCAGTCGGATCCCAGCGCCTCAGATCCCAGTCCTCTGGGGAGGCTGAGGCAGGAACATTGCCACAAGTGTGAGGCCAGCCTGGACTACATTGTGAGATCCTGTCTAAAAAAAAAAAGAACCCTCACTACAGACCTGCAGGGAGGTGTTCTTCGAACCCCCTTGTTTCTTCTACTACTGGAGATTGAACCTAGGGCCTTTGCCTGGAGCTATAGCTCCAAGCCATTTTTGTTTTTGAGTCAGGATCTTTCTAAGTTGCTAAACTGCCCAGACTGGCCTTCAGACTTGCTATCCTCCTGCCTCAGCCTCCTAGAGGCCAGGGATTACATGTTTGTGCCACTGTGCCCAGCTCTGTATCTTTTTTAAAAAATTTTTTTACAGATGAGGAAATAAGGGACAGAGGGGTTGAGTAACCCAGCAGGATGAAGGTGTGTCCAGTTCTAACACTGAGCCCCCACTGCCAAGCGGACTGGGTCAGCCTGGTCTTGGGCCTTCTGGGTGGTCCTGGGGGAGATGGCTGTGGTAGCCAGGGTTAGTGAGAGGAGGCCATGATGGCTGGGGATGAGGAGGCGTTCGTGGCTCCTGTCAGGACTCTGTGCTGTGTTTCTCAAAAGAGCTGGGAAAGGAAGGCCGGCTCACACCTGAGCAGTGGCTTTTGGGTACAGGACTTTCCTTTTCTTCCTAATGCTTGCTTTCCTTGGTGCTCCTCCCTTGGTGACTGATGGGTTGGATCTAACCAGAGAGGGCCTGACTGGCTCACACCCTCTGCTTGTGGAGGTATCTATGAATGTGGAGCAACCGGGGTGGTGGCAAGAACATGGGTTCTTATCCTGGGAAGGAGGAGCTGGGATGAGGATGTGCACTGGACTAGAGGTCCCAAGACACCCAGCACGATCCTTTTCTCTGCCGCGTGTTCCCTTCTTATCGTGCAGGGGGCCGCCTCCTGGGCCGTGGCCGCCCGGACATCATCTCCTGTCTCCTTCCTTGTTGCTCCGTCAGTGGCCTCTGGGCTCTGCCAGCAAAGGGCATTGCACTTCCCGTTCCCCCTTCCTGGAGCGCTCCTGCCTTCTTGGGGGGCCTTTGGCAGTCCACCGTTGGCAGCTCCTTCCTGCCTGTCTTTCCCTGTCACAGTGCCACTTCTACATCAGCTGTGTCACCCATTGTGGCTGTGGTCAGTCTCTCTCACTAGGATGCCAACTCCGTGAGGGCTTTTGTCTCCTATCCCAGTGCCTAGGGCCATGCTGGGCGTGGTGGGCGTGTGGTACATAAGTACTTGTGCTGTCAATGAGGCCAAGTCTCAGCTCTTTTGTCTACCTGGGGAAATTTAAGCAAGCATCTTAGCATTCTGAACCTCTGCTTCCTTGGCTGTCCAGTGGGGTAATAATTCTGACACTGTGAAACCTGCAGGTAACCAGGTCCATGAAAGTGTGCTGATGTGTAGAGGTCAGGCTTTAAGATGAGCAATCAAAAAGAGGATTGACTGAAAAGATTTCAGACAAGTTTTGCCTCTATCATTTCCTGGCTGTGTGGCCTTTGGATAGTTGCTTCATGTGTCTGTGCTTCTTTTCTTTGAAAAAAGTAGTATTATGTGGCTGGGTGTATTATTTTCTCATCCACATGTGTAGATAAGGCAGAGCATTGTATATTTAACTGAGGGTGTGGTGTGGTATAGTGAGAGAGACAAGATGAAGGTGTGTTCAAGGAAATGATTATAATGGTTGACCCTGGAATTTATGCCCCATAGGTAAGAAGGAAAGTAGAGGGAGGAATGAAGATTAGTTTTTTGTTGTTGTTTATTTGTTTTTCTTTTTGAGACAAGGTTTCACTATGTAGTTCAGGCTGGCCTTGAACTCACTTTGTAGACCAGGCTGGTCTTGAACTCATGGCAGTCCTCTGCCTCAGCCTCCCAAGTGCTGGGATTAGAGGCATGCACCATCATACCCAGCATGAAGATTAGTTTCACGAGTAGTAGGATCAATAGTTCAAAAATCTTGATGGGGTCAAATGATATAGTTTCGGGGGGTCGTGGAAGAGTAAGAAAAGATGAACAGGGTGGGTAGAGGGTAGTAGGCAGTAAAATGTGTTTCTTGTATGCAGCATATTGTTGTGTCTTGCTTCTTGATCCATTCTGCCAGTCTGTTTCTTGTGATTGGAGAATTAAGACCATTTACATTGATGGTTATAACTGATATGTATTGATTTTTCCTTGTCATGTTATTTTCCTGTTGTTGGCTCCTTTTTTCTGCCGTTTGCTTGTTTGCCTGGTGGATTCATTCTTTTGGGGGTTCATGGAGTTGTAGTCCTTGTTGTCTCTTTCTAGAATGTCCTTCAGAAAATTTTGGAGTGCTGGTTTGGTGTTTATGAATTTCCTCTGGTGTTCTTTGTCATGGAAGTATCTTATTTCTACATCAGTTTTGAAAGATAGTCTTGCAGGATACATCAGTCTGGGTTGGAGGTTGTTTTCTTTAAGATCTTGAAATACTTCACTTCCAGCTCTCCTTGACTTGAGGGTTTGTGTTAAGAAGTCAGCTGTGATTCTGATGGGTTTTCCTTTATAGGTGATTTGCTTCTTTTCTCTAACAGCTTTAAATATTTTGTTCTTGTGTTGAATTTCCAGAATCTTGACTAATATGGGCATTGCTATAGAATTTTTTTTAATCACAGCTAATTGAAATTCTATATGCCTCACTTACTGTATGTCAAATTCTTTCTCCCTGCTGGGGAAGTTTTCTGCCATGAGCTCTGTGAAGAGGTTTTTATGTCATTTGTGCTATCTCCTGCTTTTTCATTGACTCTGATCAATCTTATGTTATGCTTTTTTGCATCTTCTAGCAGCTGCTGGATTGATTTCTCATGGATCCTTGCTATTTGTAAGAAATCTTTCTTTTCATGATCACTAGCTGCAATCCTATCTTCCGTGTCTGAGATTCTGTCCTAATGTTGGCTCGTTCTGCTGTGTATATTTTTAAGAGCATTTTTACTCTTCTGGATATCAGTTTGAATCTGTTTCATGGCTTCCATTTCTTTCCTATGTCCAGCATTCATGGTTTCCATCATTTTCCTAAGCTCCTGCATTTTTAAAAATCTGTATGTTTGGAGTCCCTAACTATATCTCCCACTGTAGTCACCACCTCTGTAACTATCTGAGAAATTATTTCTGATTTGATCTTTTTCTAGAGCCTCATTCGTCAGCCTTGTTACTTCTGCTATTATCACTTCAGAGAGCCCCAGTGGGTGACTTTTGGATTGTCTCACTTTATTGCTTTTTCTGTTTGCCTTTGGTCAGCTGGACATTTGGGATTGTATCTTGTTTGTGTCTTCTCATTTTATTTTTCTTTCTTTTTTAGTTTAATTTCTGGGTTAATGCTTATAATCTGCCTATTGGGAGTAGCTTTATTGCTAGTATTGAGAACCTTTAAGGAATGACTGCCCCTCAGAGGCATCTTCAGGGTGTAGTTGGCTTTTGGATTTTGAGTCTGCTGTAAGATTCTACCTCTTCAATTTATTGGTTGCTACCTACTTAGCCCAGTCTCTGGTTCTTTGGCACTGGCCTATAGTATTTTTTATGACCTTCAGGCAGTCTCAGTCTTGATCTACAGGAAGAACAACTGGTTAGAACAATTATGTCATTTTGACTAATGTGGTACAATCAGCAATAACAAAAGCATCAAACACAGTCTAGAAAATGACAAACTGAGGTAACAATTAATTTGCCACCTTTTTCAATTGTATGAATTAGATGTGTGGCTATATAACAAAATGTAAAACAAACCAGAAAATTGTATGCAGCAAATAAGCCTGACTCAATGTGACAATTTTACCCTCAAAGGAAATTTAAAAGAGATTAGGAGGGGAAAAAATAGAGAACTAGAAGAAGAGGAAGAGATTAGAAGCAAAGCTGGAGGACAAAGGAAGATCGTGCAAACTGGGAAACTGGTGCAGAAGACGGCAGGGAAAGAGAGAAGGAAGAGAGAGGAGGAAGAACACAGCAGAGCAACCGCCACAAAAACTAGAAGCCGCGCTCACACTTACACGTACGAGAGCAAGCAACGAAGAGAAAACAAAACAAATGAACGAGAGAGAGAGAGAGAGAGAGAGAGAGAGAGAGAGAGAGAGAGAGAGAGAAGCAGGGAGGGAGAGAGGGAGGGAGGGAGACAGTGAGAGGGAGAGGGAGAGGGAGAGAAGGTCCACTGCAAGGTGTGTCTCTGGTGTCACTGGTGGACTGTGTGGGCAGGGTCCATATCTGTGTTAATTAATTTACTGCAGGGTAGTGGATAATCCCAGCGAGTCTGCACCTTTATTTCTTCTGAAGTTGGGCTGGTTTCTGGCTGTGAGGACAGGACCAGAGGAGTTCAGCCTGCCGCAGTCGGCGTGCCTTCTGCGGGCTTTAACTTGACTGGGAGCTACTAGATAGAGCCAGCAGTTGTTCTGCATTCCAAGCTCAGTTGGCCCCTCCCCAAGATGGCTTCTGGCCAATCACTGTCTCCTGTGCGATGCCTAAAGCTCTGCACCACTCACCAGCCACCGCAGTCCTCTGTGTCCACTGCTACCGTCCACGGCTGCCTCTCTCTGTGGCGGCCTCGGCGTTGCCAGCGGTCAGCGTGTGTCTGCAGGTTTGAACTCCCCCTCCCATGCAGTGAGTCCCGACTTGGGTAGAAGGCACTGGCCACCTCCTCTTCCTTCCCTGAAGTATCTCCTTTCACTCTCCCCATGGTCTTCATTCCTTGCTTCAGATCCTTCCTGGGTCCAGGGGATTCACTTCTTTCTTCTCTTCCTCCTATTCTATATTCCAGGGTCTGGACACCAAATCTCAGAGAGGCTCTTTCTCTGCTACTTAGCACTCTGCCATCTTACCACTGTTACCCCTTCTTCCCTGAAAGTCCGCCTTTTTTTTTTTTAGATAGGGTCTAGTAAGTAATTCAGGCTGGCCTAGAACTCGAGGCAATCCTTCTAACTCAGCCTCCCAAATGCTAGGATGATAGGCATGTGCCACCATGCCGGGCATGTCTTTGTGCTTCTGAATGCATATTCAACTTGTGGATGAAATGGAAGAATAAAATTTTCCTCACCAGCCACAAGATGGTGGCTCTTAGAAGGATCCCAGAAGCTGCTAGATGTAGAAGCCTTTAAAAAACCAGGAAGCAAGTGTGGGCCCCAGGCAGGAGACTGTGTGTGCTTGTTGGGGTTGCTAAGGCTGGCTGAGAAGAGGGTCCTGGTGAGTAGGTTTGCCAGAGAGCCCCCGGCATTTGCCTCTGTGCCTGTTTCTGCTCTGCAACTGTAAGAAGGAGTGGAATAGTATGAGGCAAAATCTCACAGGTGCAGTAGTGATTTTGTGTAGCATGTGAATGAATGCTGCAGACTTCTAATCATTAGGGAGCAATTCATTGTATGATTCATTATAAAAAAAAAAAAGAATGCTGACAGTCCTGCAGAAAGCGCACCTTTCTGTAGTTACAGGTGTGATCAAAATACACAGTGAATGCTTAAATGAAAAAAATGTATTACAGTAAAAGACTCATTGCCAGGGATCCTCTTCAGAACACTCCCCCTCGCTTGGGGCACATTCATCCCATTGTTCCTGCCGCTTTCTGGAGCAGCTCTGCAAGCCCTCTTTTGTGAGCGTCTTTATGAGGTATGATCAAAAATAGAGTGAATGCTGCTACCTAGTGCCCCCAAATGGAAAGACAGATTGGAAGAAATGTGAAAGTGTGCCTTCCTCCACCTTATTCACCAGATCTGACAACTGTGACTTCTGTCTCTAACCTCGAATCACCAGGACCACGAAAGGTAAATGTTTTGAATGAATTCAGATGTAAAGGCACCCATGACAGTACAACTGAAGACACTCATGAAAGCGGATTTCCAGGGCTGCTTTAGAAAGTGGCTGGTATGATGGATGTGTGTTGGAAGCAAGGGGAGTATTTTGAGGGGGAGTGTTATGGTTGAGACATTGTGTCAACTTGAGGAGTCTAGAGGCTTTGGCTAAATGACTCAGCAGTTCTATATCCTGAGCCTGTGCAAGAGGAGGGCACAGAGATGGTGTGGGCTTGGGCGGGTAGCTGGCACACAATACAAGGAGGGAAAAGAGGCTTGCTTCGCCTCTCCGTTTGGCTCTTGCTACTTTTGCTGTGCTGTGCCACCTTGAAGTGTTGCCCCTTGAACCCCGCCACCTTGCCTTGAAGCCAGCTGATTATAGACTGAAACATCCATAAACTGTGAGCAAAATAAACCTTTCCTTTCTTACTTTTGAGCATTGGGTGGTTTGTCTAAGCAATAAGAGAAAAGTAACCAAGACAGGGTGTCATGGCAGTGTATAGGAATTTAAAAAATTTTAACATTCACCATAATTTTTTATTATACTGCAAGCATGCACGAGTTCCTCCTCTCAACTGTTACCCATCAGGGACCAAGAATTCCCCATATTCTCAATAGCCAAATTATTATCTTCCTGACTTAAGGCAACTATATGGCTGATGTGTAGCTAAGTGGTAGAGCTCATGCCTGTCTTGTGCAAAGTCCCAGGTCCCATCCCCAGCACATTAAAAAAAAAAAAAAAAAAAAGGAAGGGAGAAATATCTGTGCGATTGATCAGTTTTAACTGCTTAAGAGAACTTACCCTCAGTTTTCTGGTTAAATTAGAAATAGATGAAAAAATTGTAGAGACATCCCTGAATTTAAAAAATGCTTGAAGATGATTTTGCACTGAGTCAGACTTTGGTTTTATTAACTTTTTTGTTGTGCTGAGAAAGGAACCCAGGGCTTGGCGTAGGTAAGGCAAGTGCTCTGTCACTGAGCCACATCCCAGTCCTGGGTCAGGCTTTTACTTCTGGCCACTGTGGTTTCTGTTGGTGTCAGATGTCCCCAGAGACCTCTGTCTCCAAGGAGGAAGCCCTTGGGCCAGGGTGAGAGCTGCCAAGGACTGGCGATGGGCGTAGGCACACATGTTGGTGGAGAATTCACGGCGCTGGTGTTTTTAGTTAGGATTGCTCTCATTTCTGGTAGTGCCTGGATGCCAGAGTTGCATACATTTTGAGGGGTCTGTCCTGGCTTTGGTTGTCCCCTAACCTTGTTATCTTTTAATGCATGATTTAAAAAAAACATGTCACTTTGTGATGAAAACATCTGTGTTCGCTATTCCTCAGGAAGCCCTTTGCCCTTGGGGAGCACTGGTGCGAGGTGAGCTGCCCTGAGAGGGAGGGGTGCCGCAGGTAGAGGTGAGCAGAGGGACAGGTGGACCTGGGGCATCTGGTTCAGCACCTACAGGCCTCACTCCTTCCTCTGCTTCCCTCTTGGTTCCCAAAGTGCAGCCTCAAGGAGAGGAAAGGAAACGGGCTCTCAGGGGGGCCAGCTGTGCCAGGCACTGGGCTGAAGGCTCTGTATAACCATCTCCTGGAGTCTGGCATGGTGGATTCAAATCCGGGCTCTGCCGTTTTCTAGGTGGGTAACTCTGGGCATGTTATGGATTCATTCTCTGCTTTGGTTTTTCTATCTGTAAAATGGGGATTCTAACAGGCTCCAGGTCTAGGGCTGGTGGTGAAGATGCAGTGAGATAGTAAGCGCTCATTCACTCAGCTCTCCATGGTTTTCTTTTTGCGGATCCCACCTACTCTGTAAGGTGAGTGTAATTTGTTAGACCAAGTGAGGCTAAGAGGTGTTCACAAGGACATTCCAAACATGGTGGCTTCGTCCAGGGGACAGTGTGGGTGGGGGAGGGGCAGGCCAGTGGCAACACTACCCTTCCCTCTGAGTCCATGTGTCACTGCAGGACCTCAACATGACACATGTGATGTCTAATCCTTGCCATTGACCAGAATGGTCACCTTGGCCCTCCTGGCCACTAGGAGACCGTGCCCCCGTCTAGACCTCTGTCACTGTGGAGGACAGGAGAACAGAGTGTTAAGAAAAATACCAAGGTGAGTGTCATACAATAGTCCCCAGCTCACGACTGAGGAAACCTGCTCAGACTCAGGCCAGCGAATGGTGCTGCTAGGCCTCTGCCTCTGTGGGCTGCAGCTGTAGAAAGCAAATTAGACTGAATGGAAACTATTTGGAAAAAAATTATTCACAGACTTCTTTTTTGTTACTATTTCTTACATAATACAGTATATGTCTGTAGAGAACTTACATTCTTTTTTTGAGACAGGGCTCACTAAATTGCTAAGATGCCCAGGCTGGGATTGGTATCCTCCTGCCTCAGCCTCCCAGGCAGTGTTGGGATTACAGATGTGTGCCACCACAGCTGCCTGAGTATTTCCCTTGTATTAGGTATTATAAGTAATCTAGAGATGATTTAAACTATGCAAGCAGATATGCATAGGTTATATGAGGGATCCGAGCATCCTCGGATCTTGGTATCCTTGGAAGTCATGCAGTGATTCCGCACAAATGCCAAGGGATGCTTAGAGTGGAGATGAGATGTGCACCTGGATCTTTCAGTTCCTCAGCTCTGCCCTGGGCTGTCCCATTCCCTGTCACCAAGAGCTTCATGGGTGCCAGCTGGGAATTCCTCTTGGACAGGAACCAAGGCTTCAGGGGGGCATTGTCCCATCCTCAATGCACAGTGTGAGCTTTGGAGTTTCTGCGAGGGTGTTGGAGAGATGGCGGACTCTTTCTCAGCTTCCGTCCTTCCTGCAACTCCTCTTCACACTCTGGAAGGAGCTCTTTCCCCCACAGCCTGGACACCCTCCCGCCAGTCTTTGCTCTTCTCCCTCTCGGCCTTCACGGTGTCCCCTTTCCTGTGACCTCCGAGTGCAGGCATTCGAGGCGCATCTGCTTGCGGCCCTAGTGCAGTAGCAGCTGTAGGTTCTGCTTTGCCCGTGTTCAAAGGTGCCCGCAGAGTTCTGTGTTCTACGAGATAGTCACAGCTGTATGCTGAGTGCTACTGTCACTCCAGTCCTCCGTCCCCTGATCTACCTTCTGCTCGCCCCAAGGGGATGTTTCCGGGGTGTGAGTCTGAACCTGCAGCTACCCTGCTTAAAACTATGCTTGGCACCCCAGGGCCTCTGGGACAATGACGGGCATCCAGGCCTGGCACTCAGGATGTTCACACACCTCTCCCCTCATCTCCTCACAGCAGTCAGGTCTTGGTGAGATACAGAATTCACTCCAGGTGGTTCCTGTAAAGAGACCCTAACAGAGCACTGACTTATGGACAGCGGGGTATAGTCATGCAAGGCAGCCAGGGTGCAGGGAACAGAAACGCTGTGGGGGGAGGCACAGGAGTGAGAGGGAGCAGGAAAGAAACACGGATGGTCACCACCTCTGCCACCACGCCCTTTTCCTGTGAGTGCGTCCCATTGGCTGAGAGCCCTGGGTCCAGGATGAGTGACCCCCAGGGACTGATGGCTGTGTGGAGATGGGCAGGAAGTGGGCCTGGCATTGCAGGGCACCTGTGGAGGGCGTCCAGCACAGCCCCGTCCCCACATGCCATTCCTGGCACAGGCCCCTTTACAGGGGCTGTCTCTGCTAGGACACCAGCCGGTCCTCCATCACAGGAATCTCCCTGGATCGTCAGTCTAGTTTCTGCCTCCTTTCTGGTGCCTCCATCCCTGTCCTCACCCCTGGCATGGGGCCCGCCTGTCTAGGCCTCCCTGTCTTGCCCAGGGCTGAGCTCCTCCAGGGGTGACCCCATGCTGGAAGAAGCAAGAGGGGGTGAGGAGGGGGTTGGTGGGGCACCGGCCTGGGTGCAGAGTGTAAGTGGGGAAGGGAATGGATTTGCCAAAAATCCTAGTGCTTGAGGCATATTTTAATGGGGTATTTTAAACAGTCAAATCAATAAATTGCAGCCCATGGGACAGTGCCTGTTTTATTTGACTTTCCACCCAAATGGGAATGGCCCCTAGCGGTACTCTAGAGTGTGTGATGTTTAAACTTTCTTCTCCCCTTTGTTTTCATTTCTTTCTCCCTTTCTCCACCCCCTCTCTCTCCCTTCCTTTTTCTCCTCCTCTTTTTCTTCCTCTCTCTCTCTCTGTCTTAGTACTAGGTAGTTAACCTGGTCTTCACATTGAGCTACATCCTCAGCCCCATTGTAGTCTCTATTTTGAGAGAGGGTCTCACTAAATTGCCCAACTGGGCTTGAACCTGGTGGGGTCCTCCTGTCTCAGCCTCCCAGAGGGCTGGGATTATAGGCGTTCTTGCAGGGAAGAGCCTTGTTTATCTTGTCACTGCTGTCTGCTCAGCTCTGAGAGCAGTGCCTGGTCTGTGGAAGAGGCTTCATAATGAACTGCTGAATGGTGAATGAGTGGGTGTTGAACACAGGGACTCGGGGCTTCCCAAAGTGGGCTTCTCTGACTGGCTTGTTTTCCTCCTCATCGCAGTTTACCTTGGGGCTCCGACCTTGCCCAGGACGCCCTGGAGCTGCTACCATGCGTGCCTCAGTGGGCCTGCTGCTCCTGGTCCTGCTGCTCCCGCTGCACTGCGTGCCTGGACTGCCCTTCTACAACGGCTTCTACTACAGCCCCGGTGGCAGGAACCTGAGCAATGGCCACAGGGAAGGTGCGTGTCCCCAGGCCTGTCCTCTGACTCCTGGGGTGAGGACAGGGCACAGCGCAGCAGCCTCTGGGCTCTTAGGGCAGACCAGCCTCCCTTCTAGGATGAGAAGAGGTGACTTAGTTGCTCTGGGTTTTTATTTGAGACAAAGTCTTTCTAAGTAGCCCAGACTGGCCTTGAACTTGTGATCTTCCAGCTTCAGCCTCCCAAGTAGTTGGGGACACAGACGTGACTTATCAGCTAGCTTTTTTTTTTAATTTTAAAAGTAAAAGAACAAAAAACATCAACAAACAGACACACAGTAGCACAAGAACAGTACAAAAACCGAACTACAGACAAGGTGGCAGGGGATCAACAATGGTTGTTGTATTACACATTGATAACTTCAAAGTGTATGCTCAGGACAATACAAATAGACATACAAGATTGATCAAACAACTAATCACTGATTGTTCCTTACATCAAAACAACATAAGACAATAGTGGAACCATGTCAGCCATCCTGCACGTATATACATACCTACTCAGCTATCCCCCTCTTCCTCCTCCCCTTCCCTTCATCCTGATTGCTCTCTACACTTGAGCAGTCTTCCTTCGTAGCTCCCAATTTATTTTCCCACCTCCAGGTTCCTACACTAATGATACAATACGCTGTTTGCACATGCACATCTGATTTACCTCACTTATGAGTATGGTCTCTAACAGTGACCATTTGCCTATAAAAGCCTCCAGCCTGTCCTTCTTTATATCAGCTAGCTTTTGATGCACAACAAACCTTCCCTAAACGTCTTAAGTTGAGACAACAGACATTTCCTTAAGGCACAGGTCCACAGCTCAGCGTTCGGGAGGGGGCAGCTGGGTGCCTGACCTTTGTGGGGCTAGTGAGGGGTGGGTGGCTGTGCCCAGCCCACGTGGGCTGCTTCAGGGGCCCCCTGTGCCACTTCACCTCCAGGTCTCTTCAATGGAGTAAAGCTGGTGGTAGAGACGCCTGAGGAGACCCTGTTCACCTATCTTGGTGCCAACGTGACCTTGCCCTGCCACTACCACTATGAGCCGGCCTTGGTGTCCCCAAGGCCTGTGCGAATCAAGTGGTGGAAGCTATCAGAGAACGGAGCCCCAGAGCAGGATGTGCTGGTGGCCATCGGGCAGAGGCGCCGCTCCTTCGGGGCCTATGAAGGCCGTGTGTATCTGCAGCAGGACCGGGAGCACGAGGCCTCGCTGGAGCTGCAAGACCTGCGGCCCCAGGATTCCGGGCGCTACCGCTGCGAGATCATCGATGGGCTGGAGGATGAGAGTGGCGTGGTGGAGCTGGAGCTGCGAGGTGAGGCCCTGACTGTGGCCGGGCACTGTGGGACTCGAAGGGAGGAGGGGGCTCCAGGAAGCATCCAGACCTTTGTGCTTTACCTACACGAGCACATCTCATCCTCAGAGCAGCCTGGGAGGAAGCTACTATTCTGTCACCCCCATTTTACAGATGAGGAAGCACAGGGAGGTCAAGTGACGCAGCTGGTAAATGGCAGAGCTGGCAGTGGAGCCCGGGCAGCAACCTCCAGAATCTGCCGCCGTTCTTTGGTCACATCCTGTTCAGAGAGAAAAACACAAGAGCTGGGCCCACAGCCCGTCAGCGCCGGGGCTGAGATGCAGGCAGGGCTTGTAGGCAACACAAAGCAGCAAGGCGGGCCAGGGAGCGCCGGGGGTCAGGGCGCATGCGCAGCCCCGGCCCTTCCCGGGGAGCTGCTGTCCTCAGGCCCGGCTGATGGGGCAGAGTGCAAGCCCAGGGCTGCTGGAGTTTCCAATTTGACCAAAAACCTGATCTTTTTATGCAAAAGAGCTGGGTTTTTATGTAAATGTCTCCTACTGTTAGAAAAGCCCCATTGCTGAGCAAAGCACCGGATCCTGCCAGCCAGGTCTTATGTGTGGGCCCAGGTTGAGATCTGAGTCGCTCTGGCTCCCCCGTCTCTGGCACAGGGTCCTGTGCTGGCTCTTCTCCCTGCTGGGCAGGCAGCTGTGTGGAGGAAGAAGCTCTGATGGCACCCAGCCTGTCTCACATGGGAAAGCTCCTGGAGCTCTGTTCCTCGCCCATGTGAACAGGGCAGTAGCGGTATCTCCTCCCTTACCTGCCTTAGTGGCCAGGAAGAGAGACACTCTCAGTTTTTGTGGCATCTTTGCCTCTGCAGGCTGAGATGGTGGCTCAGAGGGGCCACGCTGCTCTTGCTAAGTTGGGAATTGTGGAGCACACAGAGAAAGCTGCAAGTCATTCATCTGGATCTGCAGGGGCAGACTGGAGACACAGGGAACCCCACCCTATTCTCAGGGTATAAAGGCTGGGAATTTGGGGTGGGACTAGATCCCCCTGAAAACACAGATAGTTTGTGGGCTGATTTTCAGGACTGTGGGCTTTTCTGCCCCTCCACCTGACTTTGCCCAGGTGCTTGGCTTCCTTCCGTGGTGAGACTGGAGTTCTGGTACTCAGGATGTCCTCAGGTCCCCGGCCACAAGAAGGAGCCTGTGTCCCCTAGGGTTATCTTCACTCCTTAACGTTTCATTTGACTAGACAGAGACAGAAGCTTAGATGTTTAAAAAGGTTTTTATCATAATAAAATTTCCAACATGCATGGTAACTTTTGAGAGGAGCTTGTTGCCCCTGTCTGATCCTGGCGACCAGGAGAGAGGCCCCTGCCCCAGGACCTCCCTGGTCCCTTTTATTTAAGGGCCTTCACCATTCCTATTCCCACAGCTTCTGTGGCCTCTCCTTTCCCTGAACTTGCCAGAGAAACTTTCACTTAATAATGACATATACAGTTGCTCCTCTGTATCTGTGGGTTCCACATCTGTAAATTCAACCAACTCACAGATCAAAAGTGTTCAGAAAAATTACAAAATGTTCCAGAAAGGAAAACTAGAATTTTGTGCATGCCAAGCACTCTGCTGAATCCTGGAGATTGATGTATTTCCACTGTATTAGGTATTATAAGTAACCAGACAGCTTAAAGCAATGGTCCCCAACCTTTTTGATACCAGGGACTGATTTTGTGTAAGACAGTTGTTTAACAGCTCGGGGAGGGGATGGCCTTGAGATGTGAGTGTATAACATTTATTGTGCACTTTATTTCTATTATTATATTATAATATAGGTGTCTCTGCTAATGTAAATCTGTTTGTGCAGCTGCTCCCCAGTGCTAGCATCACTGCCTCAGCTCCACCTCAGGTCATCATCGAGCATTAGATTCTCATAAGGAGCAGGTAACCTAGATCCCTTGAATGTACAGCTCCCAGTGCAGTTCTTGCACTTATGAGGATCTAACTTTGCTGCTGATCTGATGGGGGAGGGAGTAACTCAGTGATAACTCAAGTGGTGGGGAGTAACTACACACAGATGAAGCTTCTCTTACCTATTGCTACCCCAGCTACACTCTAAACTCTTCTATTCCTGTCGCCAGGTGTTGTTTTTCCTTACCAGCCCCCGCAGGGCCGCTACCAGCTTAACTTCTATGAGGCTCAGCAAGCCTGTGAGGAGCAGGATGCAGTGGTGGCCTCCTTTGAGCAGCTCTTCCATGCCTGGGAGGAGGGTCTAGACTGGTGCAATGCTGGCTGGCTGCAGGATGGTTCTGTGCAGTACCCTATCACCCTGCCACGGGAGCGCTGCGGGGGCCTGGGTCTGGCACCCGGCGTGCGCAGCTATGGCCCCCGCCACCACCACCTACACCGATATGATGTGTTCTGCTTCACTGCTGCCCTCAAGGGTGAGTAGGGTGGCTGAGTCCAGGCCTGTGGGTGTGGTAGCCATCAGGGACCTGTGAGAGGGCAGCACCTGAGGGACTTCTGGGTCTCTCTGCCTGCCCACTGGACCCTCACCTGGAGGTGTGGAGGACCAGCAAGTCTGGAAGCAACGTGCATGGAGTTTTGAGTTCTTTACAGCTGTTGCTTCCTTTGGTTTATTCACTTATCAAGTACTTTCTGAGTGTCTGTTCTATAGTGGGGTCTAGCCTAGGCTCTGGGGTGTTATAGACAAATGAAACACATCTGTGCCCACACAACAGCCCAGTTCATTGGAAGATAAACACATGGGACACAAAATTGGCTCTGTGCTGTGTTCCATTAACTTGGAAAAGTGTCTGGCACACAGTGAGGGTGTTCAGTAAATGACTGAATGCCTGAGAGACTCTAATAGCCCACCTCCCCCAGGTTGGGTGCATTCAGGGAAGGGTGGTATGGGAGGGACTCTGGACCCATGGCAGATGGGATGAGGCCTGGGAAGGTGCTCCCAGAGTGCCACTGTAGACACCCATGGCGTGTGGCTGCCTGGACTCAGTTGCTGCAGCCCCTGCCCTCGGTGGTTGCCGCCTGCTGGCTGCCCAGCACTGAGGCTGGCTGTCCCCCAGGGCAGGTGTACTACCTGGAACACCCTGAGAGGCTGACGCTGACAGAGGCCCGAGATGCCTGCCGGGAAGACAGTGCCCACATTGCCAAGGTGGGCCAGCTCTTTGCTGCTTGGAAGTTCCGTGGCCTGGACCGCTGCGATGCTGGCTGGCTGGCAGATGGCAGTGCCCGCTACCCGGTGGCTCACCCCCGCCCCAACTGCGGGTCCCCAGAGCCCGGGGTACGGAGTTTTGGCTTTCCGGACCCACAGAGTCGCTCCTATGGCGTCTACTGCTACCGCCAGAGCTAGGCTGTGCCAGATCTGCAGGCACTGCCTCCCTCCAGCTCTGTATTTATGGACTGGTACCTTTTCCCTTGTGGTTTGGGGGCACTTTTTGTATTTTTTAATACTTCTCAACTTAAATTTTAGAAGTATTATTTTTTGGTAATAGCAACTCACCACTCCTTGGATTCCCTAGGTTCTTCTGCTTGGGGACATTTTGGGTCCGTGGGCTTTCTGAGAGGTCTCTGCCATCAGAGTCCCGGCTGTCTCCATGCTCTGCAGTGGCTGGGGCCCAGGATGCTCGCAGCTGTCACTCTGCCTCAGCCTGGGGAAGCAAAGGGTCTGGGGTGGGAGGAGTTGTCTTTTTCATTTCAGGAGTGGCTTCTAGGTTTCTGGGTGAAATTCCCTCTCCTCTCCTCTCTTCTAGTTCTAGAATCAGTGTCAGCTTCATGTTTCTCTGTTTGTGGGGAGGCCTCCTGGTGTGGGTCTTCTTTGGATAATAAATGGTGCTGTGGCCCTCCCTCTAGCCTCAGCCTCCCTATGTCTTGCTCAGTCTCAGGGCTCAGCTCTCCCAGGGTAGTGGGTTCAGTTTTGTCCTGGGCTTTAGAGGTGGGTGGGCAGAGAACTCGTGGCTGTCCCTGTGGGCTGACTTGGTTCTGCCAAAGCTGGCCTAGCTCCTGGGGCCCTAGCTTGTGTCCCTCTGCCATGTGACTCTGAAGGTCCTAGCATAAGAGTGGGAGATGTCTCTCAGGAGGTAGAAGGCCGGGGCCCCAGGGATGACCCCTTCCGTGCCTTACCCACCTCTGCCTAGGAAAGCAGACCCCCTGCGCACCAAAGTCTGGCTGCTCCCTGTCAGTTATTCAATTTATTTTCCCCTGGCCTGATGCTTCTCAAAGTATGGCCAGCTGCAGCACTCAGAATTTGTTACAGATGCAAATTCCTGGGCCTCACCCCAGACCTGCAGTCAGAAACTTGGACCCTAAACTCTGTGTTATCACAAACCATCCAGGGAATTCTGATAGATGTTCAAGTTTAAAAGCTACAGCATAGACAGTTGTCTCCCTAGCTGCAGACAATCCCTGTCTTATGATGGTGCGATTTATGTTTTATTTTTTCTAATCAGCTTCCTGTTGCTGTAACAAAATACCTAACATAATTAAGTTGTTTTTTCAGTACTGGGGATTGAACTCAGTGGGTGTTGAGCTACATCCCAGCACCCCCTTTTTAATTTTTTCTTTTGAGACAGGATCTTGCTACATTGCCTGGGCTGGTCTTGAACTTGGGATTCTCCTACCTCAGCCTCCCTAGTAGCTGGGTTGCAGGTGTGCCTCACCACACCTGGCTGAAATAATTAACTGTAAAGAGAAATGTCTTGTTTGGGCAGCTCCGGCCCAAGATGCAATGGCCCTGCTGCTTTGGACCTCTGATGAGGTAGCATGTTTAGACTGGCGGATGTAGCAGATCAGAAAAGAAGAAGCTAGGGTCCTGGTGTTCCTGAAAAATCACCCTCCTTTGACCTGAGGACCTCCCCGAAGGCCCTACTTCCTCTCCCACAGGTTCACAATACCTTCAAATAGCGCTACGGTGGTGGCCGAGCTTTTAACACCGGAGCTTTTGGGCAGTATTCAAGATCGAAGCTGTAGCAGGGTATGACTGTGATGAGCGTTCAGCAGAAATCTTGCTTTAACTTTTTAGTTTTTTTTTTTTTAAATTTATTTATTTATTATTATTATTGGTTTTATTTTTTTAATGTATGTGGTACTGGGGATCGAACTCAGGGCCTTGTGCATACAAGGCAAGAGCTCTACCGCTGAGCCACATCCCCAGCCCCTAACTTTTTAGTTTTGATCCTTTCTCTGGGCGAGTCTAATCCTTTCGAAGTGCTGGACTTGGTAACCAGCCACAGCTCCCGCTCACCCACCAGGTCCCAGGAGAAATGGTGAGTGTTCTCCATGTGCTGTGTTATAAGCTCTGGTGCTTGGCAGGGTAGGCGTATGAAATGTATTTTCCTCCCAGGATGTGATGTACACCTTGTAATCACAGCAATCAGGAAGCTGAGGCAGGAGGATAGTAAATTTGAGGCCAGCTTGTAGGGAGACTATGTCTTAAGAAAAATTGAAAGAGTCGGGGATGTATCTCAGTGTAGAGCACCTCTAGGCTCAATCCCCAGTACTGCAAAAAAGCCTGAAGCCAAAAATGCGTGTTTTTCTTTCCTATTTCTCCTACCTCCCTTCATAGCGCTAGAGATCAAAACTAGGGAATCATTCTAACACTCAGCGATACTCCAAACCCTGTGTGTGTGTGTGTGTGTGTGATACCATGGCTTGAACCCAGGGTTTTGCACTGAGCTATACCCCCAGCCTTCTTTTTAATCGTAAATTTTTAAAAAGTTTTGAGACAGGGTGTCATTAAGTTGCTAAGTTACTCAGGCTGGGCTTGAATTTGTAATACTTCTGCCTTAGCCACCCAGAGTGCTGGGATTACAGGCATGCACTATCATGATTGACTCCAAATGTGGTTTTGATTTTAAAGAAACACTTTTAAGTCAGTTTAATGTATCCATGAATCACATAATTACTGAGCGCCTTCTCTTTGGCTGGGGTTCTACCTTCTTTTGCCCACTCTATACCTTCCAGAGCTGTAACTGGTCACACCAGCCAACATGTAATCATACACATAGCCACACCTGAAAAGATAAGGGCTCACACAAGCAGGCAACACCTTGTGGGCACATGCAGTGACCATGGTGAGGGAAGCATCCAAAGAGGTGGTGGTGCGGGGGAAGCCGCTACCTGGTCCACACGCACCTGCTGAGCTCTCAGGTTTGGGGGAGAACCACAAACACTTAAGCTTGGTTTCACGGATACCCTACAGCCTGCACAGGGCAGAAAGCCGCACCGTTCCTGCACTGTCTGTAGTTGGTTTTTGCAGTTCCGTCTTTGAAATCCTGATGTTCTGCTCTGCTTTTGGGTTCAGGCTACCAAGCTACTCTTCTGGCTGCGAACAGTGTGACATCAAAGAACCAAATGAGACATGGATGTTATTCTTTTGCAAATCCACACAGCACCAAGGACTGACTTGTGTCATGCTGTGACAGGCACACCTGGCACATTCACATACAAACATGTGTGTCTACACACACACACACACACACACACACACAACCTTACTCTTATATACACAGAGAATCCATCCAACATGTTGTCACTCTAATAAAAATAAATGAAGCTGTCTCGGGCTTTCAACAGACAGGAGTCACACCCATGTGGGGTCATTTGATCAAAATGTCTCTGTGGCCACCTTTCCTCAGAGTCTCTTTCGTAGGCACCAGATTGTGGTTTGCCTGCTCCTTAAATTGAATAAAGGGAAAAGAAAAGAAATAGATCTCTTCCAATGTTTTTATTATTATAATTATCATAATCTTTAGTTTTCAAAAATATAAATAGGTGCACGGAACCCTGGTGCCTGCACCGTCCCGAAGGTGGGGGAGGAGAGGGGCAGGGCAGCCCCCCTGGGAAGGATGTGCCCCCACCCAGCCCTGCTGAGAGATGACACCTGCTAGGGTGAGGACACTGGAAGGGGACCTTTGGAGGGAAGGTGACCCCAATGTCACAGAAGATGCTTCCGAGATGGCTCTCTCCTGTTGCTGGCCCCCCAGGCTTCTCTTGTCACAGGTGATGCGGCCCTCCTGGCTCGTGTCCCCTACATTCAGCTGCAGTCGGAGGATCTGAGTCCTGGCCTCACGCCTCTGCCCCTTCCAGCTCCTTGCCACCCCCTCCCTCTGCCTTGGCTCTCCCTGGAGGTGAAATAAGCAACCATTGCACTGCTCCTGGATAAAGTCAGGAAACAAAAAATAATCTTCTTTATTTAACTTAATCCCTTCCCTTCTCCCCCTGTCCCTGCGCTGGTCCCTGGAAAGGCACGACGGGAGGTTGAAGAAACGTCTCTAAACTCAGTCCATGAGTTGTGATGAGCTTGCTGTGCTTTGGCATTCGGGGAGCAAATCAGACGAGGTTTTGGAGACTTGGGGCGGGTGGGTGCACACACAATGTGGGGTTTATGCTTTCCTTCTTTAATGGGATTCCTTATATGACAAAAAGCGGCAAGAGGAGGACACCATCGGGTGGGGGATGCGCGGTCTGGTCAGCCCGGTGGGCTCCTGGGCTCAGCGTCCTAGGTGGTCCCCGAAGCTCCTCTCAGTGGCCCGAGCTTGGGCGGCTCTGCCGGGAGCTCCGCTTCTGTAGTCGGCGCTTGTAGGTGGTGGCTGGAGCACAGGGACACGGAAAGCAAGGTAAGCTGGGGAAGTGGGACTGAGCCCTAGCTCTCCGGTCTGCCCCCCTCCACTGGCGCCCCTCCCTGTGGATGCCCGGGGCCAGGAAGGTAACCTGGAGCTTTACCAGAGCCTGGATTTGATTTTTCCTTGAACCTACTTGGGCTTGGGGTGTAGGCTGGGGTTGCAAAGGGAAGCAGGCTACCTGCATCCTCTCGCCTGGGGCAGGGACCAGTGATCTGCGACCTCGCAGCCCTGGCTCAATCAATCCCGGGGACAGCACGGGACTCCCAGGGGGTAGTAAGCTAGGGCTGTGCTCTGGGGACAGGGAAGGGCTGTGCCCGGCCAGGGGAGGGGCCACGCTCACGGTCTGTGCAGGTGATCCGAGGCTCCTCCCAGTGCCCGCTGGGCTGGCACCGGATGGTGGGGACGTGGCGCTGGACAAAGCCCTCCGTGCACTGGTACCGCACCAGGGAGTTGATCTCATATCGGTCCTTCTTTTGCCCCAGGGTCCTGGCGTGCTCCACCGTGGGGGGGTCTTGGCAGGCCACTAAGGAGCAAACGCCCTTTTAAAGGGAGCCTCCTGGGGCTTCTGCTAGGACCTTGTGGCCTTTGCTTCAGGTGCCGGGGAAGGGCCCTGAGCGCCCCCTAGCGGCAAGTCCTGATTGGCTGCAAGATTCCGGGGGTGGGGGCTGGGCTCTAAAGTCTGGGTTCCTCTCTGCTGTGCCCTGGCAGGTAGGGGATCGCAGATAAAAGGAAGGAACAAAGGTGGGGAGAGAGAGGAGAGCCAGGCAGACCATCTGTGGCTTCCTTATGAAAACAACCAGGGTCAGGGACAGGCGGACCGGAAGGTCAGGAGACAGCTTGAGAAGGAGGTAAGCGTGTCCTACCACTTATCTCTGTCAGCAGACCTGAAACCTACTCATTCTAATTCTGTGACCAAGGGGCTTGGGAACGTCAAAGAGAGGTGGCTCCTAACCCAGCTGCCCTCAAGGGTGGGTTTCTGCTGCTGATATCCAAGGGTTTGTGTGTGTGTATGTCTGTGTGTGTATAGATCCTGTTGTCTAGTCTGGGATTGTCACTGCTTGCTGTCCCTGTGAATGGTCCCTAGGACTGAGCTGGCCCATGGCATTGGCCCTGGGCTGCTTGTTCTGGGAAAGGCCACCAGGTCACTTCCCATCCCATCTGCTTTGTAAGGGTGGGCCCATAAGCCAGGCATGCCTGTAATCCCAGCCCTCTGGAAGGCTGAGGCAGGAAGAGTGCAAGTTTGAGCCCAGCCTAAACAACTTAGCAACTGAGGCAGACCTTGTCTCAAAATAAAAATAAAATAAGGTTGTGGGGATATAGCTCAGTGTCTCAGGCCCTACGTTCAATTCCCGGTACTAGGGGAGGGGATGTCTCCACAGACCCCGGAAGTTGGAAGGCAAGTAAGAGCCCTGGTCACACAGTAAGAAGCTTCCTTGGAGCAGAGGTCTTGGTTCCCCACTCAGACCTCCACCCTCCTTACCTGTGCCCTTTTTACACGTGAAAGGCAGGTGGTAATTGCAGGGGACATCGTTCCATTCGCCCTTCTCATGCCAGATCATCACCACACAGTCCTCTCCCGTAGCGAAGAAGTTGTCGGGCTGGTTGGGACGCCACTTCTCAAATTGCTATGGGCAGCAGTGGGAAGGGGTAAGGGGTGGCCAGGAGAAACGAGGCTGGCCTGTCCCCTGTGCTCGGCCCCTGCTAGCCTCTCCTGTCTTCTTTCTCTTTCAGTCTGACTGCTGGCTCATCTGGTGGTGGGGAAGGCTGTTGGGAGGTTTGGGGCCGGGGTTGTGGTAGTGCATAGAAGCATGGGCCCTCTAGGGGCGGCTTACATGGCTGACTCTGGCCCTCTGTAGGAGCTCAGACTCTGAAGGGTTTGGTTCCTGACAGGATTCAGGCCTTCACTGTGTGGCAGCATTAATGGTCATGCTGCCCGCCGGGCATTTGTGCTGCTTGCCTGTCTGTCTCCTCATGTGGACACGAGCCCTTCGTGGGCAAGGAACTTCTCACGTGTCTGTGGACCCCGCATGGTGGCTTGTTGCCAGTCATTCATCTCCCTCCTGCCTCCCTCCCTGGCCCATGCCTCTGTTCAACTTGCCCAGCCCGGTGCTGGTCCCTAGGGGTACAGGAGCAGCAGACACAGCCTGGCCCTCTGGGTTCTGCTCTAGTGGCTGCTGAGGCTGCTCAGGCTGTGCATGGCATTTGGAGGCATCTCTCTGTCTCTCTGGGGTCTTTATCCCACCTGTTCTTCGGCCGGTGTATCTGGTAGAACTCACCAACGCGTGTCCATCGGACCAGCGGAAGTCCCCTTCGATGGTCCTGTCATTGAGGCCCACCCACTGGTAGTCCTGAGCATTTCCTGGAGAGGAAAGGTGGGTTGTGACCTGGGGTCGGACACCTGGGGGTGTCTGAGGACTGCAGCTCATGGAAAGGAGAGGGTGGAGGGGGACGAGGACCTTCCAAGGCCTTACAAGGGACCCAGGACATGTGTGTTGGTGCGCACTTTGGAGCCCCTTACCCAGGCTGGCGTGGACTAGTGACAGCCACAGGGTTTTTCCTGGGACTGCCCTTAACTTCCAGAGGGCTGTCTTCTGTGTGGCCAGAGCCAATGGCCCCAAAGACCTCTGTGTTTTTTCAGGGAACTCAGGCTGTGAGAGGGCCCTTCACTCCAAGTCTTCACCCCTGCAGCCTCCCCTGGACCCGGTCTGCCAAGTGCTTGCTTTTATTGGTTTAGCAGTACTGGGGAGGAACCCAGGGCCTCGTGTATGCTGGGCAAGTGCTCTACCACTGAGCTACACTGCCAGTCCCCGGTCTGCTAACATCTGACAATCAAGGCCCTCAGTCCCCAGAGGGTCCCCCATACTCACTGTTGACAAACTCCTGCTCCTCGGGGGTGATGATGCTGCTGAGGTGTGACTGGTGCTCCCGACACCGCCTCTCGGCGTCCACCCAGGTCTCGCGATCGGGGAAGTGACGGTAACAGTGGCCCTGGAATTTGGTCCAGCCCTCCTCGCACACCTCCTGGTCTGCAACACAGGTGAGCGCCATGAAGGAGGCTCTGAGGCCACCTGGGCCTCTGGCTGCTGCCAATCTTGTGGCCTGTTCACTCCACCTTAAATGCTGTGCTCTCCAAGAAGGATCAGGCCTCCCTGGAGCCAGGTTCATGTTGGCGCCTGAGACCTGGCCCCTAGGGCCCGCTGAGCATGCCCCACCTCTGAGAAGTGATGGGGACCATTTCTCTCCCTGATGTGGTGCCACCCCTTCCTCCCCTTCACGTGTCTCAAGCTCTCCTCCTGCAGATGCCCACTCTGGAGGGCGGCGGAATCAGCAGGCCAGCTCAGGAGAGGTGGGAAGGTGAGGCTATGACTTTTAAGGCACATATGGTACACAGGCCCTGAGGGGCTCCAGAGACAGGAGCTGGGGATGCAGAGGCACAGGGGGCGGGGCTGGCATGAGCTAGAGCTGGCAGCCTCCTTCCTGCAGATCCTTGGGTGAAGGCAGAGGGTTCAAAGAAAACTCAAAGCTCTAAGGCCACCGATCAGAACTGGTTCTGGCTGGGCCTGCTTCTCAGAGGGTGACACAGCTGACTAGGAGTCCTTCTGGATCCAGGGACCTAGGCTCGCTCTTTCTATTTTGGTGGCACATGGGGAGAAGGGGGTAGCTTCTAACCTTGTAGTGGGTTCTCCTTTCTGGAATAGGGGCTGATTTGGATGGCTCAGAGCAGCCTAGGATCTGGTGACATCACATTGGTAGTTTTAAGTCGGCTCTGATGGGAGTATGTGATTGGCCCTCAGGACTGGCAGATGCTACCAATCAAGGACCCCTTTTCTTCTGTGAGAGGAAGTGTTAAACACCTGCCAGGGCAGCACAGAACAGAGGGAACACCAAGCCCCTCTCTACCTTCTTCCTCTGGCCCCTCAGTGTGTAGGGCCCTGGGCTCAGTGAAGAGCCATGGATGTCTTAGGATGTGTGGTCCCCTCCCACTGGGGACCAGAGCATTTGGGTGTCTCAGGGAGGAAGGCCCAGTGCCTGAGAGTTGGGAGCCTTAGATGATGCAGTGGATGCTTGGCCAGCTTGGCAGAGACAGCTGAGATGAGAGGACAGAGGACAGCAGAGGCCAGGAGCCCGAGGAGACAGCAGTAGGATGGCGGGAGGGCCTGGGAGAGCCCTGGTGTCCTCTCACTAGCAGTGCCCTCTCTCGGGGGTTGCAAGGGCTGAGAAGAGGCAGGGAGGCTTCTCAGGTAGCTTAGCACCACGATGAGGACAGAGACACACTGTTGTGTTAGGCTATCCCCCCCACCCCCCCAGGGGGGGTGGTCCTGGGCCACCTCAGTGGTGGAGAGTGAGCTGGGCAGGCAGACAGAGCCGGTGGGTAGGGCTGCTGAGGGTGACTGGACAGGGCCATGCAGGAGGGGGCTCCGGCAACAGAGACAGAATCCCAGGGAGGCTGGGAAGAGGATCGAGGGGGGGCCAAGGCACAGGCACTGCATGCTGGGAGAAGGGATGTGGCCGTGCTTCATGGGGCATGCAGGCCAGGGCCAGCCTGGGGCTCCAGTACTGTCTCTGCTCCATCAGGGTGCTGATCCCCCATCTCCCAGGCAGGAGCCTCAGAGCTGTTGTTGGTGTGGATGCTGTGGACTCTACTCCCCTTTGGCAGATGTTTTGGCATCCTGGGGAGAAAACCTCTGTAGCTCTCTTCTCCCAGCCCAGCCGAGACCCCATGCACTAATTTCTCAGGAGCTCAGGGTGAAGAAGGAGGGTGGAAGGCTGAGCACTGGAGGGGTGCCCAGGCCTTCTCCTCTAGAAGCCTTCAACTCCTCCCCCAGCCTTCACCTTGGCGGTGCCTCTGGGGAGGTGCCGTTTGCACTATATTGTCACACTGCTCGACCCCAGAGGGAGACTTCCCAGTAGTCTCCGAGGCTTTCTGGAAATTTCTGGGGTTCCAGTTTGAGAGTTCATTGAGAAAGGCTTTGAGCCTCCGCACACTCCTGTTCTGTGTGGGCCATGGCCCCCAGCACCCCAGGGCCCATCTCCCCTTTCCTGAGTTGGGAAGTCCCTAGGATCTAGAAGGCTAGGGGGACACTGGGGAGACCGAGGGAGCTAGGTCTGGTGCTGAGAGGTCCCTGACACACAAGTGCAGAGCAGAGGGGCTTAGTAGGCCCAAGACGGGCAACTGAAGCCCTGCCCCTTACAGTGACACTCTGTTCTTTCTCACCAGACCTTGGCCCTGCACAAGGAAGGAAGAGAGGAAGAAGGGCAGGCATGGCGTTGACACGGCAGCTGCCATGATGTGAAGAGAAGGTGACATGCAGTAGTCCCTGTTCATGCGTGACTTGAGCATGCTGGTGACTTGAGTGCTCTCAGCAGACCAATCAGGAAGGCAGCTTGGCTGGTGTGGCATGATGGTGCCCAGGACCATGGAGGGGCCACACAAGTCCCATAAGCAATACAGCAGGCAGACATTGCCTGTGACCATCCCAGGAAGATCTGTGGCTGTCACTGGAATGAGAACCGATCGATCCCACCCATAGCTCTATCCAGATAAAAGCAGAGAATCAGCCGGGTCCTCTTAGTCTGACACATGCACCAGGCTTGGTGGTGGCCTCAGAAAGTCTGCAAGCCCTGGAGAAGGTTAGTGTTTTAAAGGTTTCCAAAGCCCAGCCTGGGCATCTCCTGTGGTCAGATCAGCCAATGCCTGGAGGAGGGTTTTCAAGGGGCAGAGTAGGAGAAAGACAGGAAATTAGTGGGGCAGACATATGTCTCAGCTGTGGCCCCAGAATGACTATCCAGATAGACCTGGGTGCCCAGGTGGGCCCTAGATCCTGCTGTTAAGAAAAAAAGGGTAAGGCAGGAGGAAGGTGCAGCAGTTAGTAACATTAGCTGAAGCCGAGACGGCCGTACCGATCTCACACAGGTCCCCTCCGTAGCTGGGAAGGCATAAGCATGTGAAAGAGTCGATGGTGTCCACGCAGGTGGCTCCATTCAGACAAGGGCTTGAGAGGCACTCATCAATGTCTGCAAGAAACCAAGGGCCACTATTAGGACTCCTGTGGCAATTCCAGCCTCATAGCACTGTAGCTTCCTTAGGAGTGGCCAGCCCTGCTGCGCCCCAGAGCCCCAGAAGGGGACTGGCTGGTGTTCCTGAGAACTGTTGCTACTGCTGCTGCCGCCATCTTGGATGATGCTGAACCAAGGATCCAGAGAGGGGTCTTGGATGTGTGTGAATCCTGTTTGGCAAGCTTAGAGTCTTGGAGCCAGGCTTCCTAGTGGGAAGAGTGTGGCATTCTTCCCAGATACTTTCTCTTGTAAGTATTTTAAAAAGCCTGAATGTAAACTGGCTATGACCGTGGTGATGGGTAAGGACACTGGAAGGCAAATTCTTGAAGCTTGACTGTAGGCTTTCCTTCCTCTCATTTTCTCTGTAGATGTGACCCAGGGAAACAATAAGCAACCTGGAGGGGGTCTGCAGAGTACACAATCATGAGACAATGGCCATGTGGGATATTTACATGGGACCCATTAGACTTCTAAATTACAATGTCCAGATGAATCCTGGCCAATGCATGGCAAGAATTTGAAGCTGGCCAGGTGTTTAGTAGGTGGTGGCCCCAGCTCACTGTACAGGCTTGCCATCAGCCTCTTCTTCTGGCTCTTTGTTCCTTTTCTTCTGGACCCAAGATGTTCCTTCTAGTCAAACTTCTCTGCAGGAATTTAACTGGTGAGTCATTGGCTTTTAGTTCAAGTAGCTAAGAACTCTGTTTCTAGTTTAGTCTTCCTGCATCTTTTTGAGAATTCAGAATGCCTCAGGATGTGTTCTGCTCTCTTTGTATTTGTGGTCCAAACTTCTACTATTTTTTTCCTGGGTTCCCTCCCCTAGAAACGTGATACAGGGTATTATGCAGCTCCTTTTGCTAGGAGATCAATAAAATTCAACAACAAGCAGGTTCCACAGGCTTATGGGGCATCAAGATATGTAGCTGGAAGATGCTAAGCCTTGGTATGTGCTGCTGAGCTCATGCAACCTTCAGGATCCCAGTGGATGTCCAACGGGATGTCCTAGGGGGTGGTCTCCACTGAGTCTCTTTTGGGAATAGAGCCTCTGAGTCCTAAATATGTTCCACAATTAGTTCTTGCCTCCCGAAGAGCAAACCAAACCTTAAAGTCAAGCCTCTGGTAGGATGGCAAACACTTTTTCCTCTGGTTCTTTATACTTTTGTGTAGCAGACATCTTGGGTTTATGCAGTAGGTGACTCTCAAAATCCCTGGTTGTCAGGCATCTTGTCCCACGAAGCTCCTGATCTCCTGGTTCTCTCTCTTTCCTTTAAGTCCTTAGCTTCATTTCACAGAGTGCACACCATGGATTAGAAACCAACAGTTCCAAGTTTGGAACTGTTCCAAGCAAACCCAAAATGCATGGAGGAACTGGCTGAAATCCCAGCATGCACTTGGAGTCCCAGCATGCACCAGGATTCCCAGCAGCAGCAGTAGCAGCAATAGGTCAGGTCAGTTGGCAAGGTGAAGCTTGGGCAGCTCTCCTGCTTCAGGAAAGCTATGTCCTCTTTTGTCCATTAGTGTCATTACAGGAGATGGGAAGCTCTGGATGAAGGGAATTAAAGCAAATGTAGGCGCTCAAGCAGTTGTACAGAGCAGGGGACAGGGATGACCTCTGGGGAAAAGAGTCAGACATAACCCTAGGGCTCCTGGCTGACCCCTGGGAGAAAGGGTAGAAAGTGCGAGGCCACCAGGAGTTCTGGCCAGGTAGCTTCCAGGTGTTCCAGAGGCTTGGAGTTTATGCTTCACCCAACCTCAGGTGGCACAAGGTCCTGGGGGTGGAAATGGGGCAGTGTTGTGCTCTTCTCTGTCTGGCCAGGGCACAAATCTGAGAAGACTGAGAGGACTGAAGGGACCAACTCCTGGCCTCAGAAGCTTTTTTTTTTTGGCAGTACTGGGGATCAAACTCAGGACCTTGCATTTGTTAGGCAGGCGCTTATTCCACTGAACTATAGCCCCAGCCCAGAAGCTTTTTTTCATAGGCCCCTGGATTCACAAGTGAGGAGGGAAGGAAGGACCAGCCTCCTGAAGACCAGAGAGCCTGTGGGTACCACTGGGGCACTTTAGAGGGGCTGAGTCCGAGTCCTCAGCAGTGCAGGGGGCTGATATTCCAGGGTCTTTCTTGTTAGCTGCTCAGGACAGGGGTACCTCATCTCTTCTTCCTCTGGCTGCAAGAGCTACTCTGGGCCTGGCTGCCCACCTCTTTGTGTGAAAGGTAGTGGGAAAATCCCTGACCTTCTAGGACCAAGGTAGGAATTGAGCTAGGTCCAGCGGGGAGCTTAGACCGGGGGGTTTCAGACAAGGGCACAATAAGCGAAGGAGGGAAGGGCTTTGGGCATGGGCAGACTTTACGCAGGAAAGGAGGAAAGGACAGGGACCAGGATCTGAGCAGATGCTCCTGACTCTTTAGGGCTCCGGGGTACAGACTAAGTGAAGGTCAGGAGAGATGGAGGAGTCAGGAAATGATATGGAACATCTGGGATTTGTCCCACGTGGGGGGAAGAGATCCAGGTGCCCTGGATGCTCAGCATCTTGTTACTGTTTCTGCCGCAGCCACCAAGGGCTCATCTGTCATCACTGGGCAGGGCCTCAGAGGAAGGTCAGAGCGCTTGGGGGCCTCTTCCCACCAGATAACTGAAAGGGATGGTTTGTTCCTGAACAAGGCCCTAATCCCCCATATCTCTAATGTCAGAGAGAAAATAACTGAGAGTTCCCCCTGGTAAAGGCTAGAGGAGGAGAGACACTTGCAAATAATCACTTTGGTGTCTGCTTAGAGACAGACCTTGAATACTCATGTTCAGTTTTTGCCTGATCAAAGCCTAGGAACTTCAAGCGAGAAAGAGTTTATTTGACTCCTAGGAAATGTGAATGGAGAGTGACAGCCAGTGGTTTTTCTCAAGTGATTCAAAACAGAGTGGGTTGCCACCCACGAAGAATATTGTATGAATGTATTACTCAAGTTATTCAGTGCACAACCTGTACAGCTGTTTATGGTGACCTGGGACTTAACTTCCTAGGACAAGAATGGGGTAAGTCTCCTCCAGAAGCATAGAGAAAATTTTTAATCCAATAGATATTCTGCACCCTGCAAAAACCTAGGATCAGTCATGATGGAGAGACTGGAGTAGACATACTGACTTCCTGGTTTGGCCTCTTGCACAATTGAGAAAAGAGTGTATTTATGCTGGGAGTATATCTGTCTGTCCCAATTTGCTTTTAAAATAAATATCATTAAATTAGAGAGTATGTTATTATCCATACTACTTCAATTCTTCTATATTTTAGAGATTGATCTTACTCTAATGGCTTGGATCTTAAATTCAATTAGGTGTCCATTATAATATGCTAATAGATTTTTTTGGTTAGGTCAAGAATTGAGAACTTTATACAGTGTGGTGATGTAAACCTGTAATCTAAACACCCTGGGATGCTGAGGCCAGGAGGATCACAAGTCTGAACCTAGGACAACTTAGTGACTTAGGGAGATTCTGTCTCAAAATAATATATTTTTGAGAAAGAGAGAGAAACCATCAAAAAATGTATAGATTAGGAAAAGAAAACTTTGCATAAAATTTTTCATACTAAATTTACTGAGATATGATGAGATTCATACAAGTTCCCTTTGGTCTCTGCAACCTCTGGCCTCTGTAATTATCAGAGGTACACAAAGTGGTGGCCATTAGTTTCTAGACATTTATTAGTATTGTGAATTACTGAAGTGTGTATACGTGTTTTTGGCGGTCTCTCTCTCCCTCACTCTCTCTCTCTCTCTCTATTTTTTCTTCTCTCTCTTTTTAAAAAAAAGTTGCTTTAAAGAAATAAAGATTTCATAATACCCTGAAATTCAAACATCTCCCCGAGAAGAAAATACAGTGTCAGATCATACATCAGATCTCTAAATCTAAGTTTTAAAAGTTTATTTCCTATAACCCAGGAGTTAAGAGAAACCCATACAACAGAATAAATGACTCAAAGTTAGATATAAGGTGTGGTTCCAACAGTATTTTTGAACCTTGACTACACATTATCATTATTGGAATAGTTAAAACATTTTTTTTAATTTAAAGATTTTGTTTTAAAAAAAGTCAACATAGGGTTCCTCACTAGACCAACTGACTCAGAATAGCTCAGGGTGGGGGCCAGGCATGATAAGTTTTTTTGTTGTTGTTATCAGACCGGGTCTCACTATATAGTTCAGGCTGGCCTTGAACTCACTTTTGTAGCCCAGATTGGCCTCGAACTCCTGGTGATCCCACTGCCTCAGCCTCCCGTGCTGGGATTACAGGCGTGCGCCACACCCAGCTCATGATGGTTCTAAAAGCACCTCTCAGGTGGTTTTCAACAGCAGCCAGGACTGAATCCTGAGTCTAAGCCCTATGGGTGCTGCCAGCAGAAGATGTAGGGAGAAGGCTACTGTTTTTTAAGTGGGTTAGAAAAGAATAGTTCCACTTCTCTCTCTTTTTTTTTTTTGGTACCGGGAATCTAACTCAGGACCTTGTGCTTGCCAGGCGGGTGCTTGTGTCACTGAGCTGTATCCCCGCCCCCCCCAACTTCTCATTACTAAGGAATCTGACTATTCATTAAGCAGACATTTATTTTGAAGTAAAAAGTACTGATTAATAATTTACCAAGAACTACTTTGTGGAATACTGGTGGAACAAGATGACAGTGATTGTTAATGTCTTCTAGGATTAAATACAGCTTTTAACTCCTTTATGGGGTGGAGGTTTCCTTGAATATTCAAATAATAATAATAATAATAATAATAATAATAATAATAATCATAGTTTTTGCTATCTGTGGCCCTTGAAGGATAATGGTCTGGGGTCTTTTTCTTTCTTTCTTTCTTTTTTTCTGGTACTGTACAGGTGATCGAGTCCATGGCCTTCACACTAAGCTACATCCTGACCTTTCTTTTATTTTATTTTGAGACAGGGTCTCACTAAGTTGCCCAGACTAGACTTGAGCTTGTGATCCTCCTGCTTCAGCTCCCAGAGTGCTGGAATTACAGGCATGCACCACTGCCTAACTGCACCTGGGGTTTTAAAAATTCCCAATGCCAAAGTCCAGTAATATTTCATGGCGTTACAATGTGTCCTAGGCATTGCAGTGTTTTCGAAACTGAGAACCACTACCAGGGGTGTCTACTGATAAATGACTAAAGCGAGGACTTTCCTAGAGTTTGAATCAGAATGATTTTATAGCCCTGGAAATCTGGTGTCAGCTTTTTGAGACCAGCAACTTGTTATTATGTTCGAGAGAGTGTTTCTTATTTAGTCAAGTGTGTTAAATGAGTGTGCTGAGATCCTGACTTGTGGTTGACCACATTTAGTGGAGGTAGGCGAATGAATTAAACTCTCTGTGTTCCAGTTTTGAATGGGGGTGATTATCAGTTAGCCTACCAAGCTGTTGGGGGAAAACCCTGGGAAGAAAAGCCCTGGGGAAATATGCATGATCAGAGAAAGGCTGTTCTTACAATAGAAGAGGTAAATTTTAGGTCATCTGCTTTTACTAACTTCAGGCTGCTGGAGATCTGAGCCTTGTTGGGATTTCTGATACCAGTATCACATTTTTGCCTCAATTATCAGGTTGGGAAGGAATTGCTCAGAATGGAGTTACTCATTGGTGTGGAAAGATCCAGGCCATGGTCTACAGGGCCACTATAGTCCAGTGGAAATACAAAGTATGATTAAAAAATATGGTAACTATTCAAATAAAAATAAAAAAGTATTACAGTAAAAGGTACATTACCATTAATCCCCTTCAAAATACTCCACTACCATGGAACAGACTTATTCCTTCATTTTTGCCACTTTCTGAAGCACTTCTGGGCATCCTCTTTTCTAAGTGTCTTTTTGTGGCTGCCCTGATGTCCTGAATTGGTTCAAAACATTTACAGTAATTTCTGTTAATAAGAACATTGTGGTGTATCCTTATCGACCTTGTTCATAGGATCTGGTACCATGCAACTTCTGGCTCTTCCCCAAGGTCAAAATGACCATGAAAGGTGAATGGTTTTAATCAGTTCAAGACATTGAGGCAGCCATCACAGTGCAAGTAAAGACACTCATGAAAGAGCACTTCCAGAACTACTTCAGAAAGTGACAAGAATGGTGGGATACATGTGTTGGAAGTGAGGGGGAGTATTTTGAGAGAGATACAGTTTGTGTCTTTTACTGTAAAAATTTAAAAATTCACTGCATTTTGTGATTGCACCTCATGTTTTCCCCTGGATAGTAAAGATTGTCTATCCTCTGTTTTTGGAGACCCAGGTTTTGGTCCTAGGTATGAGTAGAGTCTGACCCTGGTAAGGGGAAGAGTGGATGGCTACCCAGCCTAGTGCCTGGTTATGTATACATACTATATATGTGTGATATATACAGTGTATTTACATCACAGGAGGGTATGTGCTGATGTTAATTTGCATTATACTAAGTAACTTATGTAAACCCCAAACCCTCCCTTGTGTGCCATGTAAGGGCTATTGGAGGTTCTTTGTCAGGCAGAGTTTACCTGGAAAGCTGGGGAATGGCTCTCATTTCCCTAGGATTCATTTCTTCACTTTTGCTTGTGTCCCAGGAATGAAACCTTTTTATGAAAGGCTTCATAGAGAAGTGGGGATCAGGGTGTTGGGGCAATGGAGACAGCAAACCAGAGAACATGAGCTTGGAGGCAACTGGGTAACATCTGATGTTGAAGAGAAAAGATGTCACTGTGGCTACAAG
The DNA here is from genome assembly GCA_004027595.1 of Dinomys branickii. Lineage (NCBI taxonomy): Eukaryota > Metazoa > Chordata > Mammalia > Rodentia > Dinomyidae > Dinomys > Dinomys branickii. The sequence goes on from PVLD010003400.1 coordinate 139,492, forward strand.
CCTTGGACAGTCTGCAGAGTGACAGGTAGATACTAAGCATCTTATTTTTGGAGTGGCTCCAGGCAGAAGATCCCCAGGTTCCTCACCCATCCCACACTTGACCCACAGCAAAGACCCAGCAACCTCTAGAGTGGTGGATTCCCTGGGAAACCTGCCCTGGTCCTGCTGCCCCACAGCCACAGATGCCAGTGTGGGGTGATACATTCTCTGGGGTTTTCTGGAGGGCAAAAGGGGACCCAAACCCCACTTAGACCTAAGCATGGAGAGACTCCATGGGATTTTCTGGTGGGGTTCCTTCTGCATAGTGCAAGACAGCACCTCTCAGAGAATCCCTTGCAGGTACAGAAGAGTATGTCCACTGTACCCGTAAGCACCCTGAGCTCAAACTTTCTTTGAAGTCTCAAGTTATAGCTTAAAAATTCAAGCGCACTTTGCACTCTATTCATTGAATAGTCTACGGTCATACCACCCTGAATGTGCCCTATCTCCTCTGTCTGTTCTTTGAATAGTCACTGGCTTGCTAGAAAACTACTCACCAGCCCATGTACTTAACAGCTTTTTTCTTCTAAACCCCTCATTAACTAGGTGCTCTGAAAAGATGTGCTGTTGGTGCTGTGACTTCTGTCCCTGATGTCTCTGTCTCGGTGCACTTCTCCTTCCTGGTCTGAGAAGCGTGAAGATTGAGCCTCCGCTGGCCTCGCTCACTTCCTACTCCTGTGGCCCCTTCTGGGGAGGAAGTGGTCCAATGGCTGATATTGGGTCTTACCTGTGTCACAGTGCTGGCCAGTATTGAGGGGGCACAGACATCATATGACACATCCCTGTCTCTTGGGAGGTCCCAGGGCCACAGGGCTTCCCAGGCTACAGTCCCCAGGGGAGTGGTTGAGGCTCAAGAATATCACTTCCCAGAGACTACGAAGCTCTTGGCACAGTGGGAGTCACGAAGAGGTCCCACACAGAAAGCTGAGAAAGAGTAGCTATGGGGGCCAGGTTCCCAGTGCCTGGGACCACAGGCACTGAGACAATCACAACAGTAAAGTGGCTTCCCTTCCTCGCTCTAAAGTCAGGCCATTGCCAGATGACTGTAATTCTTCAAATTGTGCAGGTTTTAGCCTGATACAAAATGAATACTTGGACCTAAATGTCACCAGCAGATTCTCTCTCATCTCAAACTCAGTCTGGGGCATGGGGCCTGAGCAGAATTTTCAGCATTATCTAGTTATCCTTCCCTGCCCAGTGCCAAGTACAGAGATTGTGTCTACACAGAAACATTCATGTTGGGTAATTCCACAGTGATGATAACGGGCATTAGCCTTTGTAAGTGTGTAGTCTGTGCAATGCTGAGTGTATGCTTTTGGTATATTTATATTCTGTTTGGGCTTCCCTGAGACTTTATTTTAATTTTACAGCTGAGGCTCAGAGACTTGCCTGAGGCTACATAGCTAATCTGTGGAGGATCTGTGCTTGGGACCTTAAAGTTGCCTGTGCCTCCTGCTATGCTACAGCTGCCTTCAGTCTGACTGGCCAAGTGCATTCAAGAGAAGAATCCCAACTATACCTGCGATGGAGGTTGCTGCTTCTCCAGATCCCTCTGAAGAAGGAATGGTGGCATCTGTTGGGAAGGTGGCTGTCTCAGCTGTATGGGTCTCTTCTCCTGAGGACAAAGGGCTTGAGGGATCGACTTCTAGATGCACCTCTGCAGGGTGCTTGGGCTGCTGGGTCCACTGGGACTGTGGCGCGCTGGTGCTGAAGGTGACATCCAGCCCTGAGCTATGACCAGACAGTTCTCTGCTGGTTTCAGTCCTGTCTCCGGAAGCCATGGGAATGTCCAAAGGTGCGCTTGAGGGCTCTATGCCCACCTGGGAGGTGATGATTGACTTTCCATTCACTTGTGGGGCAGCTGACCCCTCCTGGGGGCCCTCCAAAAAGGTCCAGGGGCTGCTGCTCACACCCAGTCCCGAGGCTTGATGAAGATCTGCTTCGTGGAGGGCAGAAGTGGTTTCACTTGAATCAGGGGACCCAGACACCTCTCCACTGGCCTCAGGGACAGCAGATGTACTCATGCCAGCCTTAGGATAGGCAGATGACTTACTGCTGCCTTCTGAGACTGACGGTACCTCTACTCCAGAGCCAGGGAATGTTGCTGTTGTTCCACCAACGTCCCCAGACCCAGAGGCTTCCCCACTGGTCTCAAAAATCCGGGGTGTATATGTCACAGGGGGTCTTTGGCCAAGTTCTTGGGAAACAGTTGCTTCTGTTACACTCTCCACTAACTCAGAAGTGATTAATGTGACTTCTGGAAGCCCCGAGGTCTCCCCACTGCTGCTGGTGGCTGCAGAGGATTCTCCACTTACATCAGCAGTGCTGGAAAAGTCCCCACTAAAATATGGGGTACTCAGTGGCTCTCCGCTGGGTTCTACCAGCCCAGATTGCAGTCCGCTTTGGTCCACAAATTCAGAATGGTCTGCAGACACTTCTGGTGTTCCAGACGGAGTACCACTCAGTTCCAAAACACCTGAAGGCCCCTCTCCAGCTTCTTGGGCTGTTGGATGCTGGGTTACAGATTCCACCAAGGTTCTATCTATAAGAGAGACAGTGGGGAATCCAGATGGAAGTCCACTGCCATCATACGTTCCCGAGGGAAGACTGCTGCCAGCCTCAGCTCCAGAGAATTCTCCGCTGACCTCAGCTACCCCACTCGGTAGGCCACTGAGTTCTGGAGCTGAGGATGTAAACTCACTGGCATTGGTTGTTCCAGACGATTGTTCACTGATGTCCACTTCCCCCGATGTGCCTGACAGATCCGTCTCCCTAGAAGGGAAACCACTGAATTCCACAGACCCTAAGCCTTCTTCTTCTTTAAATGTAGTAGGGGTCACTTCCATCAAGCTGGTGTCCACAAATGTAATGCCAGAAGATTCCCCACTGCCACTCATAGTACCAGAAACCAGGTCAAGGATTCTAGGTGTTGTCCCACTGATCTCTGGCAGTCCTGATGGCTGTCCACTGAGATCAGGCCCTGTGGATGTTTCTCCACTCAGGTCTGTTATGCCAAATGGTTGGCCACTGCCAAAACGAACTCCAGATGCTTCCCCACTGATGTCTGGTTGGCCGGAGGGTAATTCACTGAGCTCAGTCACTCCAGATGTCTCCCCACTGGGGTAAGGAAATGCTGAAGGCTGTTCACTGATCTCAGAAACCCCAGATGTTCTCCCACTGATGTCAGGAAACCCAGATGGCTGTCCACTAACACCAAAGAATCCGGATGTTTCTCCACTGATGTCAAGAGATCCAGATGCTTGGCCACTGACTTCAGTTCCTGAAGGGAGTCCACTTGTTCCCCCGCTAATATCCAGCTCTTCAAAGGGCAGCCCAGATATTTCTCCTGTGCCACTGATGCCAATGGTTCCCCTCCCTTCCAGTTCACTTGCACTGGTGGCTGTGACCATTTCCACCAATGTAGTATCCACTAGGGAGACTGTTGGTAACCCAGATGCAAGTCCACTAAAGTCAGGCAGGCCAGAGGAGGGAGCACTTCCAAAGTCCACTCCAGAATACTCACCGCTAAATCCAGAGGGAAGACCACTTGCATCTGGAACTTGTCCACTTCCAACAGTTTCAGAAGGCAGTTGGCCAAAGGCCAAGTCTCCAGAAGCAGATCCTACCAAGTCTTCTTTTCCAGAAGGAAACCCACTGAGGTCCTCTGCTCCAAAAGCTGAGGTCTCTAAACTCTCTCTTCCCGAAAGAAATCCACTGAGGTCATCCCCTCCTCCAGAGACAGAGGTCTCTAGACCTTCTCTTCCAGTAGGAAGCACACTTATATCCTCTACTCCAGAGGCAGAAATCTCTAGAACTTCTCCTCCAGAAGGAAGCCCACTGACTTCCTCTACTCCAGAGGTAGAAGTCTCTAGAACTTCTCCTCCAGAAGGAAGCCCACTGACTTCCTCTACTCCAGAGGTAGAAGTCTCTAGAACTTCTCCTCCAGAAGGAAGCCCACTGACTTCCTCTACTCCAGAGGTAGAAGTCTCTAGAACTTCTCC